>JAJPUD010000360.1:343103-356987 GCA_023553655.1 Myrmecobius fasciatus
ACTACTACTACTACTACTACTACTACTACTACTACTACTACTACTACTACTACCACCACCACCACCACCATTACTGTTATTACTACAACAACAACTATTGCTGCTGCTGCTGCTGCTACTACTTCTTCTTTATCTGTGAAGTTCCTTAGGGACTTTCTACTTAGCCTGGACCATAAAATCTTATCAGCCCTGCTGAGTACATGTTGAAATTGGAAACACTAAGACCACTCCTAGCCAAATTGAGAAAAGTTGGAGGTTTGCTTATAGTAAAAGGTAAATTTCATCTAAGATCATTTGGCTACCATTATGAACAAAATTATATCTGCTAATAAATAGTTTGCAATGAAATTGTATCTTTGAATCAACATAGTAACAATAAACTTTAGATTCAGAGATTTCTTTTTGCCTTAGAAATTAATAAGCAACATAGATATATTACTCTGGAAATTTATAATGGCCAGCAACTTTTCTGGGAGTTTTGAGGCAACTGTTCACTGGATTTATGAAACTCCAGAATGTGATTATTCTTAATTTATAAATGGAGGAAAAATAAAATGCTTTTATATTTGTCCTTATAGTTAACTGTTATTGGAACATGAGAAAAATACAACAAGTTTAATGCAAACCTGATTCAAACAGGGATGCTCACATTTAACAACTCTTTTTATTTTCTTTTAGACAGAAACAAAAGTTATTTCTTCACCCAAATCTGGGAGTTGAGGGAGTTCTGATGAAGTTAGAAGGCCTAACTGAGAAACTAGCCCTTTCAGGGGCCTGTGCATAGTGCTAGGGGATTTCAGCATCAATACCAGTGGATGTGGCTGCTAAGTTGATATTGAACATCATTCAGCATTTGCTTGAAGCCCAAGCTCCTATGAATGGTTCTGTCAAAATTGCAAAATGAGCTACTGTTATCATGTTTTTCATTCATTCTAAATTGTGATTTGTATGATTGTCTGAATTGCCATGAAGTCATTCATTCTACCATTCAAGGGGGATGCCATGTGCTGCCCGAAGGAGAGTACAGTCTGAGTACTGCTACTGGTGGATATTTATGTGAACAGTTGAAAGGATGATTTTGGTATAAACAAAGATAGGAACCGAGTGACTCAGTTTCCCCATTGTGAATTTCTTTTCTGAATAGGAAAGTTTCCCACTTGGCTAATTCTGAGCTTGGCTTTTGATACTCTGTGAATAAATGTAGAACTTTGTTACATAATTGGCTGTGAACTGTGACCTTGTCAGGAGTCAAACAGAGCTAAGTAAATTTTTCCCCTATTATGGCTTATATCAGATCAATCTGTGCCCTTGAAGGAACATCCCTTATATTGTCATAACCATGCCCCTCTTTTTCCTTTCATGGTTGTTTTTCAGTTGTTTCCAGTCCTGTCTGACTCTTTATGGCTCCATTTGGAGTCTTGACAAAAACATTGGAATGGTTTGCCATTTCCTTCTTTAGCTCATTTTACAGATGAGGGAAAACAGTGTGAAGGGACTTGCTCAGAGTCACACAGCTACAAGTGTCTGAGGCCAAATTTGAACTCCTAGGATTATAATTTAGAACACAGAGGTCAACCAATCTAATCCTTTCATTTTACAGAGAAAGCAACTGAGGCCCAGAGAAATGAAGAGCTTTGCTCGAAGTCTTATAGATTTGTATCTAGAAGAGATCCCAGCAGTAAGCTAGTCCAATTCTTGCATTTTAAAGGGGGTCAAATTGAGGTCCAAGGAAGGGGAGTGATTTCCCTCCAGCTCACAAGAAGGATCACCTGATGCTAGATCTGGAAGGGATCTTAGAGACCATCTGGCCCAAAGTGACTCAATTGGGAGGCTAGAAGTGGAGGCGGAGAAAAGTTCTAAGATTTGCCCAAAGTCAGGTAGGAAGTAGCAGAATCAGAATTTGAACCAGATCTTCTGACTCTAAGTCCCATGCTCTTTCCACCAGGAAATCCAGCCTCACTTAAAGATTTCTCACATTTCTATTGGCCTAAAATGATTATAAGATACTTTCCCACAGCCCCAGCTCTATAAGTTAAGGAAGGTAAGGCTTTGTAAGCCACAAATTGCTACAGAAGTGAGCCTTTTATGACAAGCAGGCTTCCAGAAAAGCCTGGAAAGACTTCTATGAACTGATGCTAAGTGAAATGAGCAGAACCAGGAGATCAGTATACATGGCAACAACAAGACTATACGATGATCAATTCTGATGGACATGGCTCTTTTCAACAATACCATGATTCGAGGCAATTCTAATAGACTTGGGATGGAGAGAGCCATCTGCATCCAGAGACTATGGGGACTGAGTGTGGATCACAGCATAGTAGTTTCACCTTCTATTGTTGTTGGTTTGATTTTTTTTTCTTATTTGTGTTTTCTTTTTTCCCTTTTGATCAGATTTTTCTTGCACAGCATAACAAATATGGAAGAATTGCACATATTTAACCTATATCAGATTGCTTCCTGTCTATGGGAGGGGAGAGGAAGGGAGGGAGAAAAATTCGAAATACAAGGTTTTGAAAGGAGAATGTTGAAAATTGTCTTTGCATATATTTGGAAATATAAAATACTATTTAAAAAGAAATGAGGCTTCTATAATTAGTGCAAACATTCTTATGTCATAGATGAGGAAACTGAGGCTCAGTTTCCCAATCTACTTGTTTAAGGATAAATATCTAGTATACCTTGGAATGTAGATTTTCTGACTCCAAGTCAGTTAGTGCTCAGCAAAGTTATTTGCTTAATCTCTTTCCAGACTTTTGAATTTTACCCCAACAAGCATTCAAAAAGCAGGGAGATTGAAGGAGCAGATAGGAGTCCTTCAGGTCCAGCTAGTTCAAATCCCATTTTATTCACTTACTAGCTGTGTGCCTTTGAACAAGTCACTTAAACATTATCATCTTAAGTTTACTCATGTGTAAAATGGGAATAATGATAATGGGTTGTTGTGAGGATTAAATGAGACAACAAAGCTTTGCAATTTCTATAAACTGATGGGAGGCAAAATGGTAGCTAACTGGAAGTGCTTCTTGAAGAGGATCTTGGAAGATGCTGTCTAGGGGCAGAGGATGGAGTTGGTAGCAGGGAAAATCTTTACTTTGGGATCCAAAATTGATGTAAAGAGAACAGAAACAATGGCAACAAGTCATATAGCTGTAGTAGGGATGGATCCAATCACTGGGACTGGCAAACAGTCAGGGTCCAGCCAACTGGATGGCTGCAGAATGCTGAAGGGATTGGTCTGAATCCCATCTGAAAGGGATTGGCCCAGCTATTTTTCTTTTATGAGTCTGTCAGCCTTGACCCTTTTGGAGGGATGGATGGAGGCACACAGCTGTCCACATGGAGGCTTCCACCCTGCTTAATTCAACAATTAAATTCCCCTGCTATAGTAGAGACAACTGTCCAGGCAGATCACTAGTGTCAGGACTTGCTTGCCTGCCTCTGGGCTTTATTAAAGACCACCGTCATCCTGAAAAAGGCAAGCATCACTTGATGAATCGTCCTTCCCAGCTGTATTACTACAGCTGTTTTCCTTTCCCGATCAGTGCCGATGTGTTTTCCTTCTCTCTATATCACTGTTTTGACAGCTGGCTCCTTTGTGTATCTTGAATGAGGCACAGAGCTTTTCCTGAGCACAGAAGATCTGGATTTGACAGTCCCATCTGCTGGGTGTCCTTGGGAAAGTGATGACACTTTCCCCAAGTGGCTCAGCATACGCTTTCCAACTGAGAAATGCCCTTTTGGCCAGATTGTCAAGCGAGGCCTCTGGGAAGAGCTGATTGCTCAAAACAGTCACCTTCCATTTTTGGGCCTCTCTTCTTCTAGAAAATGAGGAAAGTCAACTAATTGTGCATCTAACATTCTATTCTATTCTGTTCTATATAGATAAAATGATGATGTTGAGGTGGCTGAAGTAGACCGGAACCTTTGTTTCCCTTCTCATTTTCATGAGAGCCACAAGGTGGGGATTGCCTTATCTCCTATGTAGCAGTGCTGCTGATGGTTTAACAATTGGCTCTCTAGAAGAAAAAATATCTGCAGGGCACACTTTTCAGTATGGTTAGAATGTTTTTTTTTATCACTTTTTTAAGTCAATACAATCAATGAAACAAAAAATTAAGCCCTGATTCATAGTGCTTGCTAATTTCCAAGATGCAAATACTTGGGTTGTAAACTTATTTAATAGCTTTTTATTTTTCCAAATGCCTGCATGATAGTTTTCAACATTCATCTTTGCAGAACCTTGTGTTTCAAATTTTTCTTACTCCCTTCCCTTCTTTCCCTCCCATATACAGGAAGCAATCTGATATAGGTTAAAATACATGCAATTCTTCTAAACATACTTCCGTATTTGTCATGCTGTGCAAGAAAAATTAGATCAAAAGGAAAAAAAAAACCCCCGACAAACAAACAAACAAAAAAAACCCCAAGCAAACAAACAGCAACAAAAGGTGAAAATGCTATTCTTTGATCCACATTCAGCCCCCATAGTCCTCCCTCTGGATGAAGATGGCTCTACATCACACGTCTATTGGAATTGCCTTGAATCACCTCATTGTTGAAAAGGGCCAAGTCCATCACAGTTGATCTGCACATAATCTTGTTGTTACTGTGTACCATGATCTCTTGGTTCTACTTACTTCACTTGGCATCAATTCATGTAAGTCTTTCCAAGCTTTTCTGAAATCAGCCTGCTCATCATTTCTTATAGAACAATAATATTCCATGACATTCATATAATAATAACATTATTATTCCATAATATTGATATACTTATGCAGCCATTCTCCAACTGATGGGCATCCAGTCAGTTTCCAGTTCCTTGCCACTACAAAAAGGCAGCTATAAACGTTTTTGCACATCTGGGTTCATTTCCCTTTTTAGTGATTTCTTTGGGATACAGACACAGTAGAAATACTGCCAGATCCAAGGGTACACACAATTTGATAACCCTTTGGCATAGTTCCAAATTGCTCTCCAGAATGGTTAGATCATTTCACAACTCCACCAACAATGCATTCGTGTACCAGTTTTCCCACATCCCCTCCAACATTCAGCATGATCTTTTCCTGGTCATCTTAGCCAATCTAAGAGGTATGAAGACTAGTACCTCAGACTTGTCTTAATCTGCATTTCTTTAATCAATAATGATTTAGTGCATTTTTTCATATGACTAGAAATGGCTTTAATTTCTTCATCTGAAAAATGTCTGTTCATATCCACTGATCAATTGGGAAATAGCTTATATTCATATAAATTTGAGTCAGTTCTCCATATATTTTAGCAAAGAGCCTTTATCAGAAACCCTGGATGTAAAATTTTTTATCCCAGCTTTCTACTTCCCTTCTAATCTTAACTGCCTTAGTTTTGTTTATACAAAACTTTTTTTATTTAATGTAATAAAAAGTATCTATTTGCATTTCATAATGTTCTCTAGTTCTTCTTTGGCCACAAATTCCTCCCTTTCCCACAAATCTTTGAGGTAGACTATCTCGTTATCCTAATTTGCTTATAGTATTACCCTTTATGTCTAAATCATGAACCCATTTTGACTTGATCTTTTTATAGGGTGCTAAATGTTGATTAATACCTAATTTCTATAATTCTATTTTCACTTTTTCCAGTGATTTCTGTCAAATAGTGAATTCTTATCCAGAAGCTGGAGTCTTTGGGTCTATCAAAACTAGATTATTATAGTTATTGGCTACTGTGTCTTGTGAACCTAACCTATTCCACTGATCCATTACTCTATTTCTTAGCTAGTACCGAATGGTTTTTATGACTACTACTTTATAATATAATTTTAGGTCTGTTATAGCTAGGTCATTTTTTCATCATGAGTCCTTTGGAATTGTCATCATGTTGGATCATAGTATTAACCAGGGGGATCAAGTTTTTAACGGTTGATCACCATTACAACATTGCTGTCACTGTGAACAACGATTTCTCCGTTCTCACTGTACTCTGCATCAGTTCATATAGGTCTTGCCATGTATTTCTGAAATCATCTCCCTCATCATTTCCTATAGCACACTAATACTCCATCACAAGCATGTGCCACAACTTGTTCAGCCATTTCTCAGTTAATGAACATTTCGCTCAATTTCCAATTCTTTGCCACCACAAAAAGAACTCCTATGAATATTTAAGTCCTTTTCTTTTTTTTCTTTGTTGTCTTTGGAATAAAGACCTAGTTATGGTATTGTTGGATTGAAGGATACATGTAGAGTTTTATAGTTCTTTGGGAATAGTTCCAAATTGTTCTCCAGAATGGTTGAAGCAGTTCACTATTCCACCGACAGTTTGTTAGTGTCTCTATTTTTCCCTCATTTCTTACAGCATTTGTCATTTCTGATAGGCTTGTGGTGGTATCTCAGAGTTCTTTTAATTTGCCTTTCTTTCATCAGTAATGATTTAGAATATTTTTTCATGTGACTACAAAGAGCTTTGACTTCTTTTGAGAACTGCCTATTTATATCCTTTGGCCACTTATCAGTTTGGGAATGGCTGTTATTTTTATAAATTTGACTCAGTTCTATACTAAGTATATACATGCACACACATATATATATATACATATAATATTTGAGAAATGAAATCTTTAAAGAGAAACTTGCTGTAAAATTTAAAAATATTACTTCATTGTTCCTGGTACCTTTTAGCAAAATGTAGTTCTCTTTTACTTTTGCTTTGTGTAAGATCATGATTGTGATTGCTGCCTCTTTTTTTTTTTACTTCAGTTTAAGCATGATAGATTCTTCCTTAGCCCTTCATTTTTAACTTTGTGTGTGTCTTTCTGTTTCAAGTGTGGCTTTTGTAAAAACAACATATTGTTGGGTCATGGTTTTTAATCCATTCTAGTATCTGCTGGGTAAGCCCATCCCATTCACACTCACAGTTATGATTACTGTGTTTTTCTCTCTATCCTATTTTCTTCTATTTATCCTTTCCCCCTCTCTCTTTCTTTCGTCTCTCTGTGTTTGTCTATCTCCTGCCTCTCGTTGAAGTTTTGCTTCTGATCATTGTCTCCCTTAATCAGTCTTCCGTTGTAGCATCACCCCCCAATGTTTTATCCCCTTCCCCTCTTATTTTCCTATTGTCCTTCCCTCTTTGAACCAATGCTGATGATTCAAGCACTGTCTCCATTCCCATTTTCCTCTCCAGTATAAAAATTCTCTCTTGCAAGCCTTTTTATGTGAGAAATTTCCTTTTACCTCTCCCTTTCCTCTACTCTCCATGTAGCCCTCTTTCTTGTTTCTTCATTGTTTATATTGTCTCAACATAATCACTCTTATTTTTTCTCAGCTTTTCTTCTACCAGTCTTATCTCTTTCTTTAACTCTTCCTGGACTTCTTGTTAGCTTGGGTCTTGTGTCCAGGTAACATTTTCTTTGACGCTTTGTTTGTAGTTGTTTTTACATTGTTGTCTAATGAGTTTATGTCCTGGTCTTCCCCACCATCCCATACAACTTTTTATATTCAAGGTTTTTTTTTTTTTTGTTGTCGTTGTTTGCTCATTTTCCCAGCCTATTTTTTGACTTTGGACTTAAAGTCTGACTCTGCTCATCTGAGATGTACTCTTCCAAGCTTCAGGCTTTTTTGAGCTGCTGTTTTCAGAGATAGCAATCAGGGTCTTCAAGTCTTGGCTGCTTACAAGGTGATGTGATCCAGGGAGAATGGTCACTGCTCTTCTTGTCTGTACTCTGGCCTTTACCCAGGAAGAACCCCTGCCCATCTGTGGCCACAAAAATCAGTGCTGCTCTTGACCCTGGAACTAGGATTAGGCCCCCTGTTCTTCTGAAGCCACAAGCACTAGCACTCCTGTTTACCTTGGAATTGTGACCAGGGTCCCTGATCCCTTGAGACTGACCACTAGTGTTCCTGTCCACTGGAACTGTAACCTAGAACTGCATATAGGCAATAGAGTTGTCAATAAGTTTCACTTTCACCCAGGGCTGGCAAAGGATCCTGTGTAATATCTTTCTGTGTAGTTGTCAGTAGCCCTTATCATCTCTAGACTGAGAGCTCCTGAAGATAAAGAAGAGCCCTTGCTGCTGCTGCTGTTGCAGTCATACACTGTTGATGCTCTTGCTGTGCTCCAGCAATAGTCCCCACCCCAGTGTCACAGATCTCTCTCGCTAATGTCCTAAGTTGTCTTAGGCTGGAAAAAATATCTGTCTCTGCCCATGTAAAATTTGATGTAAAGAGTTACTTTAAAGTTGTTTGGAAGGGAATGTTGGGAAAGTCCAATTGGATTGTGGCCTGTAGTTTGTCTTATTGGCTCCATCCCTATATCCCTCAACTCACGTCTTTCTACCTTGTCCAGAAGAATAGCATTTGAAACTTTGTCAAATGTTTCTGATATTCAAGTATACTATTTGTGAGATGTTTTCTGATGTAGTCTTGTTATTCTGAAAAAAAAAGGAAATGAGGTAGGTTTGATGCCAGGAATTACGGACAAGTTCACTGGCCTAGTATTAGAGAGGCAGAATATGAATATATAGTGAAAAAAGTATGGCACTGGTGTTTGGGTCCTGGATCTGTCTCTTCTTAGTTGTGTGTGCTCAGATAAGTGACCTATCTTCTTTAAACCTCAGTTTTCTCATCTGTAAAGTATCCAAAATCACACATACACTTATATCTTAAAGGACCATTGTGAGAAAAGTTTGTTGTAAAGCTAAAGGTACCCTGTAATTGGGAGTCATTATTATTTTTTGGCCACACATATCCAGATTCATAAAGTAAGAAGAGGAAGCCAGGGTTTAGGAAGGGACAAAGTATTTTTAGAACCTAGGAAGTTCAGATCTGCTGCTGAAGAGCAATGTAGATAGAATTACTCACTTAGTGAACTTAATGACATGCAGCATGCAATAATAGACAAAGAGTGCCTGGGAGTCAGGAGATTTGGATTTGAATTCTGCCCTATATAATTCCTAGATGTGCCCTCCTGGGAAAGTCATTTCACCTATCTAAGCCTTGGTTTTCTCCTCTGTAACATGAGGCCAACTATACCTTCCTGCCTCATGCTCTCTCAGTTATCTGGCAACAAATACCTTGGAAAGCTAAAAGCACTGAGAAGAGTTGACAGAAGGTGAGCCCTTCTGTAATCAAAGCCCTGATAACTTTAACATCCTGGTGGGAAAGAAAAACCCAAGAGATCCATCACACAGTTATTCAGTTTTCAGTATGGCTGCAGTAACAAAATGGGAATAAATGGAAAGAGGGAGTTAAAGAAAGTCAATACCCCACAGGGAGCCTGGAATTTATTTCAAGGTAGTTCCTTGGGAGCTCAGGATGATTGTGTTATGGATAAAAAATATTGGACTTCTAGGGAAAAGAAAAAAAATCTAGAGCCATAGCAAACTTCTCAGCAAAGAAAGAGAACCAAAAGCATCTTTCTCTAAATAGATAATCATGCAAGTGTGGATAAAAGGGAGTAATGCAGAATGTGGTGGGTCAGATGCCAATTTGAAATGAGGTGGAAAGATTTGGGGTTAAGATTTGGGGATGTATTTAGCAAGAGGCTCTTCCCCAAAACTGGGGAAGAGTCATAATGGCAGATTAGAAACAACCCTGCCGAACTCTCTCAACATTCTCCTCCATATAACTTTAAAATAATGCCACAAATAAAATTTTGGAGCAGTAGAGCCAACAAAATCTCAGAGTGAGATATTTTCCCAGCCTAAGACAACTTAGGAAGTTAGCAGCAGAAGTTTGTAATTCTGGGGTGCAAGCTTGTTCAGAGACCACACATGTAGAGTTTGCAGCACACAGTGGCTGCTACAGTAGGAGCAGTAGCTTTGGGATCTCTCAGCCTCAGAATGGTAAGTGGATCAAACAGCTGGACAGAAAGAGATTATAGGAGACTCTTTATTGGCAGTGAATACAATTGGCACTGATTGACAACTCTATTACTCACATGCAGTTCTGGGTCACAGTTCCAGGGTAGAGAGAAGCATTAGGGGTCAGTCACAAGGGAGCAAGGCCCCTGATAATACTACCAAGTATAGAGGAATGCTATCACTTGTGGCTCTAGAGGACCAGGGGCCCTTCCTGAATAAAACCAAGAGCACAGATCAAGAGAGTAGTGAGAAAGCCTCTCCCTACATCACGCTACTTTGAAAGCACTTAAAACTTGTAGACTCCAGAACTAGTTCTGAAAATAGCAAAATGAAAAAGCCTGAACTTGGGACAGTGTTCCACCCTCTGAACCAACCCAAAGGTGAACAGAGTCCAATTTTAATATAAAATTCAAAGTCAAGAAATAGGCACGAAAAATGAGCAAACAGCAACAACAAAAAGAATGTCACCATAAAAAGCTACTGAGGTAGCAGGGAGGACCAAGATATAAACACAGAAGGCAACAATGAAACAGCTCCAAACAAAGTCTCAGAGAAAATCCTAATTGAACACAAGACCCAAGCCAACAAGATATCCTGGAAAAGTTAGAGATGAGTGGCAGAGTTAAAATTGGGAAAGGAAATGAGAATGATGCAAGAAAATTATGAAAAAAGAATTGACAGCTTGGGAAAAGAAGTATAAAAATACTGAAGAAACAGCACCTTAAAAACAGAATTAATCTAATGGTAAAAGAGGCACAAAAATTAACTGAAGAAAAGGACTCCTTAAAAACCAGAATAGACCAAATAGAAAAAGAGTTACAAAAATTCACTGCAGAAAAGAACTCACTCCTTAAAAACAAAGTTGGCCAACTGGAGAAAGAGGTACAAGAGCTCACTGAAAAATATAATTCCTTAAAAATTAGAATTTGACAAGACAAGTGGAAGCTAATGACTCCATGAGACATTTTTCAAAGTCAAAAGAATGAAAAAAATAGAAGAAAACAAAAGATCTTATTGGTAAATAGAATAAGAAGAGATCAAAGGGAGGATAAATTAAGGGAGGCAATGGTTAGAAGAAAAACTGACTTTTAAGGAGAGAGAGGATAAAAAGAGAGAAGAGGAAACAGAAGAAAATGAGATGGAGGGGGAAAACCTAATAATCACAACGGTGAATGTGAATGGGATGAGCTCGCTCATAAAATGGAAGCAGATCACAAAATGATTAGAAATCACAATCCAACAATATATTGTTTACAAGAGACACACTTGAAACAGAAAGACATACATCATTAAAATAAAGGGCTAGAGCTGTTTCCCTCCTTTTGAAATTAAGCTTCTATTTGATTCGTAACTCTAACGTCTCTAGCTTGCTCTGTTTGGCTCTGAACATCCATAGATTAGAGGCCAATTTGGTCTGTTTGACATTAATTGGTGTCAGAAGGGGGAATGGATATGGACCAGGCCATTGGATTCTTTGGTACCAGTGGGAATGGATTAGGCGCCACTGGAGAATTATTTCTCTGGAATTCTCCCTCTCTACCCCTCCCTAGGCTGATGAGTCCTCTGCCCTTGTCATTGCTCCAATTCTCTGAGCTCCCACTTTAGTGGAGCTTACCACTCTGTGAAGAAAATTCCAGGACCCCTCTGGATACTTGGTTCATCTCAGATCACTCTAAGAAGGTATTCTTTCTTAAGCTGCACACCTCTCTTAATTGGCCTCTCTGTGTGTCTCTCTGGTTTTCTTAAACTGCATATTGCTATATAACCAAGGTAAAGTCTATATAGACTATAACTGAGTGCTTTTTGAAAACTATTTGGGTCTGTCTTGTCATTTTGTCTGTGTTTGTGTTTTTGCAAAGCATTTGTGTCAGGTTTGTGTTGTGAGCTAGATTCTATTACCCTGAAAGATTTAAAATATAGTTAGCCAGAAAAACTTTTAAAGGCTGTAGTCAGAGAGCTTAAAACACTGGAAAAGATTAATGAAGTTTTGTAGTTGAAACAATTGTCCCAGTAAGCAGAAATAACTCCCATTTTAGGATTTCTGTGGGAAAAATTTTTCTGTAAGAAAAGCAAAAAAGAAAAAAAAATCTTCCCCCTGTTGTTTCAGCTTTAGCTATGTTGGAATTACAAAAATAAAGACAGATAATTAAAAGTTTGTGGAACTACCAAAACTTTTTAGCAGATTAAGGAGTTTGAAGATTAATCATTTTAAGATTTCAGAGAAAACTCCTAGGATCTTGGAATAATTCCAGGAATTCATTCCCTTATGAAATAGCTCAGTAAGTATTGGGGTATATTGGGGTATCTTTCTGTAGAACTTGTTTTAAGGGGAAATAAGGATCAGATTTTTAAAAGTTCTACAAGTAAATGGAAAGATTAATAGCTTCATATTTCTAGGGCAGTGTAGGAAGCAGGTAGTTTAGAAGTAATCATAGAATGAAGAAAGAAAAAAATAGGTAAATGGTTTGCACCTTCTAGCATTTTCTTGTTAACCCTTTCTTGGCATTTTTGAAAAGAGAAAAGATTATTTAAACCAAAGATCTTTTGTAACTCACCCATGTCAGAAACCTTCTCCCTCTTCCTGTTAATCCTTCTCATCCCAGATCAAATTCCCAAATACAGGGGTTGAAAAAAATGCTAGAAAAAGTAGGGAAACTTGAATTACCTTCGAGTTGCAGAAATTTATTAGCTGTGTAATCTTAGACAAGTTGTCTTATCTCTCTTTGCTCCAGCTTCCTGATCTGTAAAGGGAAAAATAATAATGGTTCCCACCTCTCATGTTGTCATGAGGATCAAAATAATATAGTGACTGTAAAGTGCTTAACACATTAACTGGTATATGCTAAGCATTATGTTATTTCTTTAATTTGATTTAATTGTTCCATACTTGGTAATTCTAAAATGACTTTAAAATGCCAAAGGTAATAAAATTAATGATTTTTATATTAGATAATTTAGAAGTGCAATCGATGTCATCTGAAGTTTTTTTTTCATGTTTCATTGTGATATTATTGTATTTCTAAATTCTCTTATATTATGAAATTTGAGAGAGCATTGCCATAGAAATGCTGGTAGACAAAACAATTTTTTAATCTGGATGCTGTTACACATGAATTAGGCTTTTAAAAGGATGTGATAAAATAGATATTTAAAAATTGTTGTTTAAAGCAGAAAATAATAATATATAATAGCAAATCCTCATTTGAAATTCTTGGTCAAAATGAAAGTGTATATGCTGGTTTTGAAGATGTAGTTTCATCATATTAAAGATGAGTAAACTATCAGGTATTTGCTTTATATCTGAAGCCCCAGAATATAGTTAGTTTTAATTTATAAGTAAGGGATAAATGAAATGTTAACTCTTAGGGAAACAACAGGAAAGATATTCAAGCCCTAAGTTGTATTTAGTGAAATTGTGCTATTTAAAGTAAAAATGCTCGGGACTAATTTATTATTGTTTGAGGTTTAATTTCATGGAAAGTTGGCTGAACTGTCATGGAGCCAATAGTAGAAAATAGCCTATAATGCAGTCTGAGAACTGCTAACAGTAGATGTCTGTGTCTGGGAACAACTTTTGGGGACAACTTTGGCATGGTGTAGGTAGGATTCTCCTGACTTTATTTCTCCATTGTGATATTTCCTTTCTGAAAAAGAAATTTACCCACCTAATTAATTTTGAGCCTTGCTTTTGATATGCTGTGCCTATGTGATTGGCTATCAGATATGATTCATGCCTGTAATAAACAGATCTAAGGGAGATGTCTTCCTCTGTTATATTGTTATAATAATTTCTTTTTATAGCAAATTTCCATGATCCATAACAAATTTCCATAAGTACAATACTAAATTTAGTAAGCAATAGGTGCATACTAGAATATTTCCGAGTTACTATAATAGGGTGCAAGTACGAATACTTTACAATTATAATTATAATATAGGCATGATATCCTTCTAAGAGGGAAACTATTAGGCAGAGTAATGACAAAAGATATAACGTAAAAGTTTTCTAAATAAATGAAATAGTAAATTTTGAGAAATCAACA
>JAJPUD010000360.1:357387-368770 GCA_023553655.1 Myrmecobius fasciatus
TAAAAGTTTTCTAAATAAATGAAATAGTAAATTTTGAGAAATCAACAAGATTATATGATTGGCTTCTAAATTTACCTATCATGGAAATTCAGACTTTGAGTATATTTTAGTAATAAAGTCTCAACACTGGATTAAGGATTTTACACAAATTGTATTGATAATGGTAAATAAAAGGAAATTATTTTAAAGTAGCTGATATTTTTAAAGGCAGAATTTATTTCTTCCTTTTATAGTTGAACCCTCATACATTTTCAAAGATTCTTAAATCAGATAGAGGATTTGGGTAAAGATAGAAACAACAAATTGTTTATGAACTGAAATTATCTGAAATTTCAAAATTGGAGAACCAAATTTAAATGATGTTGCTAATAGAATTATGTAAGAACCTCTAGATTTAGAACCAGGGAAATAGTACCCCTGTTAGAGCTGTCCTGAGAATAAGTTTATTGCCCAAGAAAATATATTTAGGGACCAGACTACATGAGACATCTGGGATTCAAAATGTGCTGGTTCAATGGATATTGCGAATGGGTCACTAGAATCAAGAAAACTGATTTTAATTATGCTTAAGTTTTCCTATTTACCTTGGTGATATCTTGATGGATCTTCCTTCTTAGAACTAGTCCATTGTGAGATCCATAAGTAATTTGTGATTATGCAATTATGGGAATTGTGAGAGAAAATTTATTGCATTGTTTGAACCTATTTGTGGCTGGAAAACTGGATCATCTTTATGTATTGTGTAGAGACTCTTAACTAAGGACCTATGTTATACTGACCAGAAACTCAGATTCAAAATTGATGCAATTTTGTTTTCCTTCTTAGGTTGTTTTTTTCCACTTTCTAGATCTGATTTTTCTTGTGCAGTAAGATAACTGTATAGATATGTATATAAATATATATATATATATATATATATATATATATATAGGATTTGTCATATAATTTAACATGTATTAGACTACCTGTCATCTAGGGATGGGGTTGGGGAGAAGGAAGGGAAAAATTTGGAACAAAAAAAATTTTGCAAAGGTCAGTGTAGAAAAATCACTCATATGTTCTGTAAATAAAAAAGCTTTAATTTAAAAAAAAAAGATTGATGCAAGGAGTTTTCTTTAAGGGCCCTCTCCAAGTGCTTGAGTATTCTCACTGCTGCCAAACTTGTAGGTGTGAACTCCTGGATCATCCGAAAAATGTCTCTGCTCTCCAGTGGATGGCAGAATTATCCATGGACCTCAAGGTTCATTTTGTATGGACTCAGAAACAGCTGACATCCATATGAGATGGCTGTTCCAAGATTCTGGACAAATTTATTAAAATAAGAGTCATTCTTTAATTGATAAATCATCAAAGGAGACAAACAGGCAGTTCTTAGAAGAATTTACATGAAAAACTATTCTAACTCACTATTGATTAAAGTAAGACAAATTAAAACAACTGTGAGGTACCAACTCACACCTATCAGAAATGACAAATGCTGAAGAGATTGAGGGAAAAATAGGAACATTAATAAACTGTTGATAATGTAGTGAACTGGTCCAACTATTCTGGAGAACAATTTGAAACCATGCCCAAAGGATTGTAAGATTATATATATCCTTGTTTTTGTTTTTCTGTCAGGCAATTGGAGTTAAGTGACTTGCCCAGGGTCACACAGCTAGTACATGTTAAGCACATATATATATATATACATATATGTGTGTGTATATATATGTGTGTATATATATATGTATATATATCTCCTTTGACTCAGAAATACCATGACTAGGTTTGCATCTCTTTTTTATTTTATTTTATTTTATTTTATTTTTTTTGCTTTTTGCTGAGGCAATTGGGGTTAAGTGACTTGCCCAAGGTCACACAGCTAGGAAGTGTCTGAGACCAGATTTGAACTCAGGTCCTCCTGACTTCAGGGCTGGTGCTCTATCCACTGCGCCACCTAGCTGCCCCTTGCATCTCAAAGATATAGAAGAAAAAGGAAATGGATCTTTATGTACAAAAATATTTATAGCAGCTCTTTTGTGGTGACAAAAGACTAGAAATTGAGAAAATTCATCAGTTGGGAAATGGCTGAGGAAATTGTGGCATATGTTTGCGATGGAGTATATTAGTGTGCTATGAAAAATGATGAGGGAGATGGTTTCAGAAAAACATGGCAAGAATAAAGTGAGAAAACTGGGAAATCACTGTGAACAGCAATAACAATATTTTAATGGTGATCGGCTGTAAAAGATTTGGCTTCTCTGATCAATACAATGATCCAGGACAATTCCAGAGGCCTTATGATGACAAAATGTCATTCACTTCCAGTGAGAGAATTGATAAGCCTGGAGTGCGACTTGAAGTATTCACTTTATTTTTCTTGGTTTTTAAAATAGGGCTAATATAGAAATGTGTTTTACACGATTTCACATATATCATTGATAGCATTTTGCTTGCCCTTTCAGTGGGTGGGATGGAGAAAGAGAATCTGGAGCTGAAAATTTCAAAAGAAAATAATGTTAAAATAAACGAATCACTTAAAAAGAGCTTTTAAAAAGAACTTTGAACTTGAAGGTAAAACAGTTGCCCCTGTAGTTGTCACCTACAACCACATGATTTGGGCAAGTTCCCTCTCTGAGACTTTGATGTTCCTATATGTTGCTTGAAGTGGATGGACAATTGTAACATATGAAACCTTTTGTGGCCAAAACCTTTTGTACCTTTATGTTCCAAGGTCCTTCCCGGGACTGACATTTTATGTCATATATCAAAAGGACCTTTCCAGCTCCAAAATTTGATGTTCTTCCAGGTTTTCCTCCTCCCATATTTGATGTGCAGTACTTCAAGGTTCCTCCTAGTTTGGACAACACACTCACACATTTTTAATTGTCTTTTGTGTGCCAGGTAGTGTGCCAGGTACTGAGAAAATAAAAATAGTGAAACAGATTATAATTTAGAAGAACTCATGTTCCACTAAGGGATGTAACAATCAGGTAAGGAAAGACAAGAAAGTTTGAGGAGGTAGGGGCAATCGGGAAAGAAAAAAGCTTCTTGGAGGAGTGCTAGCTGAGCTGAGTATTGGAGGAAGCTTTGCTATTCAGTCGTGTTCAACTCTAGGTGACCCCATTTGGAGTTTTCTTGGCAAAGATATTGGAGTGGTTTGCCATTTCCTTTTCCAGTCCATGTTATAGATGAGGAAACTGAGGCAGACAGGGTGAAGTGACCCTTCCAGGGTCACACAGCTAGTAAATGTTTGAGGCCAGATTTGAATTCAGTTTTTCCTGACTCCAGGCCTGGGGTTGTATCCACTGTGCTAACTAGGTGCACCTTGGAGGGAAGTTAGATATTCCAAAATATCTCCAAGTAGGTGAGGTATGGTCATAGGATCATCAATTTTAGACACCTTAGAGATGATCTAATTTGACCCTTTCATTTTACAGATGAGAATACTGAGTCCCAGGAGGATCTCCAACTTTCCTGAAGTAACAAAGTAAAAACCAGAGCTGAGATTTGAAATCAGGTCCCCTGACTCCAGATCCAAGATGTCATTCAGCCTGTGCTAAAGGTGGAATATGGAGGTCAGTGAACGCAAGTAGATTAGCAGTGTTGTCAGAATGCAGAGTACCTGATGGGAAGTAATGTGAAAGAGAATGGAGCTGGCCCCTGAAAGGATTTCAGAGGAAATTGCCAGGGTACGTATTTGATTTCACAGATAGTAGGGAACCACTGGAAATTCTCATAGAAGGGATCGTTGTGGTCAGACCAGAACTTTTGAAATCCTATTTTGTGAATTCTGAAAAGCCTGGGTTGGAGAGGGGATAGACTAGAAGTAAAAACAGAAGATTTATGCAGGTAAGAGGTCACGAGGCCCTGAAATGAAGGGCTGGATGCTCAAGTGGAGAAGGGGTGGATGGGAGATGTGTTGTGGAGATAGAATCACTGGAATTTGGAAAGGAATTGACTGACACAGTGATGGTAAACGTAGAGGATTGGAAGGATGATGGTATCCTACACAGAAGAATGGAAGTTTTGGGTAAAGGGTCACAGAGCAGAGCTAGAAGGGGGTCGTTGATTGCCGCCTCCTTATGTCACAAATAAAGCAACTTACTTGTTCAGAGTCAAGGAACGTGGTCAGATTTGAAGAAAGTCTTGATTCCAAGTTCAATCCCGCCCACTGAGTTGGAGATACATAAGGGAAATCTAGATCAACGTTCTCTGATCTGTCTCTCATGATCTATCTTGTTATAGTCTAAGATTTCTCCCAGCTGCTATGTGTAGAGGTCCCAGTCATTTCTGACACCCAGTGTTCTAAAGTCCTCTCTAAAAGTCTGATAGTTGTGTTTCTGGTCTTTCTTGGCTTCTCTCCCAAAACCATTCTGTGTCCTGAAACCAATTTCATGAATGCCCTCTGTTCTCTCTTCTTAAGTCCTTTGCAGATTGGACATTCTAAGGTCCTTTCCTGATCTTATATGTCTTCCAGATGGAGTAATCTAATGTTCTTTCCTGTTTTGAAGTCCCTTGCAGATTGGACATTTTAGGACCCTTTCCTTTTCCAGACTGGAAATTCTAAAGTAAGATAATTTCCTCTTCTTAAGTCCCTTCCAGACTGGACATTCTAAGGTCCTTTCCATTCTAAGGCTCTTTTCTGTTTTTAAGTCCTTTCCACATTGGAAACTGTAAGGTCCTTTCCTGTTCTTAAGTCCCTTTCAGATGGGATATTGTAAGGTCCTTTCCCGTTCTTAAATCCTTTCCAGATTAGGCAAAAGATACTTTCCTGCTCTGAAGTACCTTTCAAATTGGACAAACTAGGTCCTTTCCTGTTCTTAAATCCCTTCCACATTAGACTTTCTAAGGTCCATTTCTGTTCTGAAGTCCCTTCCAAATTGGACATTATAAGGTGCTTTCCTTTTTTTAAAGTCCCTTCCAGATTGGATATTCTAGATTCTCTTTCTGTTCTTAAATTCCTTCCAGATGAGACATTCTAAGGACATTTCATGTTCTTAAATCCTTCCAGAGTGGACAGTCTAAGGTCCTTTCCTGTTCGTAAGTCCTTCTAGATTGGACATTGTATGGTCCTTTTCTGTTCTCAAGTGCTTTCCAGTTTGGACATTCTAAGGACCTTTCCTGTTCTTAAATCCCTTTAATATTGTACTTTATAAGTTCCTTTCCTGTTTTAATTCCCTTCTAGATTACATATTCTACCCTCCTTTCCTGTTCTTAAACCACTCTTCAGATTGGATTTTGTATGGTCCTTTTCTGTTCTTAGATCCTTCCAGATTGGACAATCTAAGGTCCTTTCGTGTTCTGAACTTGTGTTCGTTACTCTAAAAACTCTGTTCCTTAGCTGGTTCTGGTTTTCTTTGAGTGTGTTCTTCCCTTACTTTTCAGTCTCCACTCTTCTTCCTTTGTTTCTTCCCACTTTCCTCCAGATATCCTGAGTCAATTAAAGGTGTCCTCTGGGATTATATCATTGCAGAGGAAGCAGCACAGCCCTTGAAGTGTAGAACACTGACCTGAAGTTTACTTTTGTAGGCAGTGGGTACTTGCATACAACATCCTGGAGCATGGGCACAGAACTGGCAAAGCAAGGCATTGTGGTAATAATGGGCTGGAGGAGCTCCTATCAAATACAGGCACAGGTACGTGCAAGAAATCCTTGGAGAATGAGGGGAGTCCCTCTTTTTGGAACACTGAAATGAGAAGAGCCGCAGTTTTATGGGACCATGGGTGGGAACTCATGCTTATGTCAAGGAATATCATCAAACCTTGACAGAGTTGAACCAATATTCAATATTCAACCAATAGTCAGAATTGGAACTCAGGTTCTTTGGTAGCTCATCCTGGGCTCTCTATGGTCTCTTTCTTTCTTCCTCCTGCTTGGGACTGCTGGCAAGACTTTCAAAGAAAGGTAAGGACTTTTGTTTTTGTAGGGCTGGGCTGAGCCTTTTTTTCAAGGCAGCTGCAAACTCCAGAGATGCTATGGGCACAGAGTGGGGAGACAGGAAAGGAAGGGGCATCCACAGTGTTTCTGCCTGCCCCGATATTGCCCATCTGCCCTTGAGATGCCTCCATTTGCTTCTCTAGAGTTAAAGCTCCAAGATTGCTGTGAGCTCCCCTTAAACTCTCCAGTGGAGCTGGAGCCAGATTGAAATATGATTGGGAAGTTTTTTAAAAAACAGATAAAAAATAGAATGAACCATAGATAATGGTCATTTGTGGTTTTCTGAGTCAGTTTGCTGCCTTCAAGGGATCCGTTTCATACATATATACGTACACCTATGTGCACACATAATACATACACATATCCATCCATCTATCATACACACACAAATTCATATGTTGCTAATGTGTTTACAGACTAGTGTGGAGGGAGACCAATATGGAAGTAGCTTATGGAGCTCCCCAAGAGCTGGCCTTTTTCTGCCTATCTTTTGGGTCCCCAGATTGGGACCGAGACATCATGGACCAAAGGGCAACCTGTGCCTCAGTGGACTTGCCGGATCAGGGGTCATCTGCTGCCATCTCGAGGCCCTGCTAGGTTCGGGGGCACTGAGGCACTCTGCTCATCCTGCTCTCCCCATCCATCTCCCCCTCTGTAGCCCAGAAGGCGAAAGCACCCCGTTGTTCCTCACCAGTCAGTGAGCCCAACTTTCCCATCCGGAAGAAGTCTAAGGATGGCAAAGGTACAGACTTCTCTCTGCTTTGTTTGCTTTCTGGAGGCCGGGCAGGGGGGAGGATGGAGACATGGCCCAGTTCTTGGAGAGGCCCTGGTCTACTGGGGGGGGGGGAGCACTGTGTCTGGCCTCAGGGAGCGTTGGGGGGGGGCACTGTGTCTGGCCTCAGGGAGCCTCCAGTCCCATTGGGGAACAAATGATCTTTTCTGTGACCTCCAATGTTCCTTCTTCCAGGGAACACCATCTACCTTTGGGAGTTCCTGCTGGCTCTCCTTCAGGACAAGAACACTTGCCCCAAGTACATCAAGTGGACCCAGCGCGAGAAGGGCATCTTCAAGGTCGTGGACTCAAAGGCCGTGTCCAAGCTGTGGGGGAAGCAGAAAAACAAGCCGGATATGAACTACGAGACGATGGGGCGAGCTCTGAGGTAAACCCGTGGCGGGGCCACGTCCCGGGACTTCTCCCTCATGTCCTCCCACAGTCTTTCCTGCTTTGGGCCTCTTGTTTTGCCCTGCGGGCCCATGGGAGACTGATGCCCTTCTCCTGATGTATTGTCAAGAACTAAGGATTTGGAGTTGGACTGTCGGGCATCATGTCACCATCCGTCCAGGTGACCTTGGCCAAATCGCCACCTTTCTGAGCCACCAGGTTTTCACGTCTAAAACAAGGGTCTGAATGAAATGATCCCCAGGTTTTCCTTCTTCACTAGAACCCAGGCTGCCTTTGAGAACCCCCTTGGAGGCATTGCCAAGGATGCTAGCCTTAAATCATGGGCTGCTTTGTGAACATTAGAAATGCTCTCTATCTCCTGTAGTCTGAGGTGGTAAAAGTTTTTTTTTTTTTATACAATATGTCTTTCTTCCCCTTTTTAAATTAATTAATTAATTAATTTATTTTTTATATAAAGCTTTTTATTTACAAAAACATATGAGTGATTTTTCAACACTGACCTTTGCAAAAACTTTTTTTCCCAAGCTTTTCCCCTCCTTCCCCCCACCCCCCACCCCTAGATGACAGGTAATCTAATACATGCTAAATAGGATAAATTATATGACAAATACAATACATGTATACATATCTATACAGTTATCTTACTGCACAAGAAACATCAGATCTAGAAAGAGAAGAAGAAAAAAAACAACCTAAGAAGGTTGCCATGTATAATGATCTGGTTCTGCTCATTTCACTCAGCATCAGTTCATGCAAGTCTCTCCAGGCCTCTCTGAAATCGTCCTGCTGGTCATTTCTTACACAACAATAGTATTATTATTATTAATACCATCATACCCAGAGAGAGAGAACCGTGGGATCTGAGTGTGGACCGCAACATAGCATTCTCACTTTTTCTGTTGTGGTTTGCTTGCATTTTGTTTTCTTACTCACTTTTTTTTTACTTCTTGATCTGATTTTTCTTGTGCAGCAAGATAACTGTATAAATATGTATACGTATATTGGATTTAGCATATATTTTAACATATTTAATATGTAAAAAATTCACCTTTACCACAAGTATTTTAGAAAGTTAAGGAAGCAAATAAATTGATAAAACTATTTAACAGAAAACTGGAAAAAAAAAGAAAGACGCCTTGTTGGAGGAGAGTCATTTGTGGTCACAATTTATAGTAATAAAACAAAATTTTAAACATATAATAAATGCAGTAGAATCTTATATTCTGTACACCTCTTGGTCAATTGTGTTCTGCTCTGGAATATGGTTCATAAAACCTCGCCGATTCCCTTCTTGTCCCTTTGCCAAAGGTGCTTTTGTTCTCTCTGTGTGAATACCTTATTCTCGTAAAGTTTCTAGAATGATGAGAAATTTGAGATATTGGTTGGTGGTGGTTGTTCAGTCATTTCAGTTGTGGGTGATTTTCTGTGATCCCATTTGGGGTTTCCTTGGCAAAGATATTGGATTGGTTGGCCATTTCCTTCTCTACTTCATTTTACAGATGAGAAAACTGAGGCAAACAGGCTGAAGTGACCTCCCCAGAGTCACATAGCTGCTAAGTATCTCTGAAATCGTCCTGCTGGTCATTACAGAGAAATAATAATATTCCATAACATATACCATAATTTATTCAGCCACTCTCCAATTGATGGACATTCATTCAATTGCCAGTTTCTAGCCCCCACAAAAAGAGCGGCCACAAACATTCTTGCACAGGTGGGTCCTTTTCCTTCCTTTATGATTTCTTTGGGATATAAGCCCAATAGAAACACTGCTGGGTCAAAGGGTATGCACAGTTTGATAACTTTTTGAGCAGAGTTCCAAATTGCTCTCCAGAATGGTTGGATCTGTTCACAGTTCCACCAACAATGTATCAGTGTCTGAGGTGGTAAAGTTAAAGGTAAAGGGGCTTGAAGGGTCAACATGGGCTCTCAGCTAGGGCAGAAGTATCAGTCTTTGATGAAATATTGTTCTCGTTCCTTTCAGAGGATCATGGGCATCTTGGTAGGGCCCCTGTCTGGTTCCTCATTATGTCCCCCGGTGCCTAACACAGGGCCCAGAACATCGTAGGCCTTCAATAAACACGTGGACATTTAATTTTGTTTGCAGACGTGAGTATTTTTGTGGGATTGCCTCCTCAGGAGCCAGATGGGCAATACCTTGTCTCCTCTTCCTCCTGAACATGTCAGGAGTGTCCAGGGCAGTACCAGATTTTACCTCCGTCCTCTTCTCTTTCCTCCTTCCACTTTCTACCTTTCTCCTTCTTGCCTCCTTCCACCTCCTGCTTCCCTGAGGTCTGGAGCCAGCCCAAGACAAAGGTAAAAGATCGGTGGCCCCAGTAGAACAGAACGAGAAGAGGTCTCTGTTCTAGCAAGGTGAATTCTCCCGTGGTGCTCCAACAGTCACATATAATTTATAGAGGGGGGTATGATGGGGAGACCGAGTTCTTTGTCAAACCTCAGCCTCAAAAGCCTGAGCTCTGCCCATCCTTCTGAAGCCTGAAGAGACGGGTTTAAATCATCTCCATCCTCTCCCATACCAGGGAGTTCTTGTTTAAGGGATTTTAGAAGTTTGGGACCAGAATCCCGAGTGGCCGAGTGCAAAATTCAGGTGCTTGGGGATGGACATACTCGACCTTAGAGCTTGGGGTCAAAGATGGCCTACGCCTTAGGGAAGGGGTTTTCAGGTGTCCTGTCTGCTAGTTCTAGAGCTTATTCACGCTTCTGACAGCACATCTCAGAGGGGGACGGCACAAGTATTATTTCATTTATTTTATAGTGAATTGCCTGGGATCATATGTTCTTTTTGGACCTTTATTCTCGAAGAGGACCACGATCTCAGGGAAGAGATGCTCTGGCATGCAAGTGAATTGGATTGCAGTGAGGGAGGGCTGGGCAAGGTCCCCTGCTTCCCTTCCCCCCCAGAGCCAGCTGGAGCCAGTGGCCAAAGAGAGTTCAGGATGACTGGAGATGGTCCTGAATGCAGGGGGAGATCTCAGCCTTTTTAAGGTAAGGTCTTAGTTTGATTGAGGCAATGCCCATTGCGTGAGAAATAAAGGTAATAAATATAATGATCTTTTATAAGCGTCAGAGTCGGGATTTGAATTCAGATTCTGGAGACTCCAAGTCCAGGGCTCTCAGGCTCGCTCTCTTGGTCACTTAAAAGTTCCTTGAAGGTGGAGGGATCCCTGGGCTGTGGGGATTAAAAGGCTCCGGAGCCATAGCTGGGATCAGAGTGTTATTCCCTGGAAGCTTGGCCGGGCCTTGGATGGGACCTGAAATCACGGTGTTCAGCCACTGAGAAGAGGCTGAAACGTTGGTGGAGGATGATTGTTGTTATTAGAAGAGGTTGTCCCTTGGAGGGGTATATTCAGGCCCCTCCAATACCCTGCCGTTCGTTACGCCCCTGTGGATGAGAGAGACCAGTTCAGGAATTGCATACGGGTTGCTGGGAATGGGCTTTTCCCTCCTGGGATAGAAGGAGGGGAGGTGGGGATATGAGAGTTGAGTCTGGAAAAAGAGAAAGATCTAGAAGAGTGGGCACTGCCCAGGCAGGGCAGCCTCAGTATAATGGAATCCAATGGAAAAGCACTTATTAAGCGCTTGCTGGTTGCAAGGTATTGAGCTAAGCCCTAGGGATATAAGTAGAAAAGTGAGACAGGCCTGGTTCTCTTAGGATTTTAGGGGAGACAACACGTCAAGGGGGAAGAGGAGGCCTCTGTGTCTCTCTTCCTGCTGGGCCGTGGACATCTTTTTGGAGCCAGGTAGCTGAGAGGCTGGAGTAAGGAAGAGGAAGGCACTGGATTCCCCACAGGGGACATCTCCTGCTGGGCATTCCATCTCTTTGTGATCGGGGTTGTTTTAAGGGCACATCTCCCCAGTAGCTTTCATTCACTTTCACTTACTGAGAGGCAGCTAGGCTTACCCAGTGGATAGAGCCCTGGAAGTGGGGTCAAGAAGACCTGAGTTCAAATCACTAGCTGAATGACCCTCAGTAAGTCATTGAACCACTGTCTGCCTCAATTTCCCCACCTATACAATAGACATAATGATAGCATGTATCTCTCAGGGTTGTTTTGAGGATCAAATGAGATAATATTTGTAAAACACTTAGTTCAGTGTCTGGGACATAGTAGGTACTTAAAACCTTCCTTCTCCTTCCATAATGACATCCTCCCTCCTTTCTTCCCTTCCTCCTTCCCTCCCTTCTTCCCTTCTTCTTTCCCTTCCTTTCTCCCTCCCTCTTTTCCTTTTTCCCTTTTTTCCATCCTTCCTTCTCT
>JAJPUD010000360.1:368780-380202 GCA_023553655.1 Myrmecobius fasciatus
CTCCCTCTCTTTCTTTCTCCCTTCCTTATTTCCTTTCCTCTCTTCCTTCTTTCCTCCTTCCCTCCTTTCCTCCTTCCCTCCTTCCTTCCTTCTTTCTTTCTGTCCTTCCTTCCTTCCTTCCTTCCTTCCTTCCTTCCTTCCTTCCTTCCTTCTTTCTTTCTTTCTGTCCTTCCTTCTTTCCTTCCTTCCTTCCTTCCCTTCCTTCCTTCTTTCCTTCTTCCTTCCCTCCCTCCCTCCCTCCCTTTCTTCTCTGCCTCCCTTCCTTTCTTTCTTTCTCCCTCCTTCATTTCCTCCCTTCCTTCTATCCTTTCTTTCATTCTTCCTTCCATCCTCCGTCCCTCCCTGTCTTCCTTCCTTCCTTTCTTCCTTCCTTCCTTCTTTCCCTTTCTTCCTCTCTCCTTCCTTCCCTTCCTTCTTCCCTCCCTCCCTTCCTTTCTTTTCTTATATAAGGCGCCCAGCCCTTTCTTGTCCAAGGAAGATTTTTAACCTGAGGCCCACCTGTAACTATCTCGTTTTTAAGCTCTCCCAACTGCCATGAAGAAATATGTGTATGTTTTAATTAAAAAAGACCCCAAACCAATTAAGATAAAACATCTCGGTGACTGTAAAATTCATAGACGTGAATTGTTTTTTTTCCTGAGGGGGATGAAAAAATAAAAGCTTCTTTCTTGTTTAATTAAAAAATGAAACAAGGGAATCTTTTGTGGGTGACAGACCAATCCCCCAGAACTGCTACCAAGCCCTCAGATTCCTGTTTGATTCCATACATCCCCGGCCTTGACACTTTTCCTGGGTGTGACCTAGCCAGGGAAATAGATGACTTCCTCCATGGGGTTATATGAGGGCTCTCAGAACTCTGGCTCCCTCCTTCAATGTCTTCATCATTAGCCCATCTTATTGTTCATAACTTCCATTTATAAAATAGTGGAAAGAGCACTGGATTTGGAACCAAGGGACCTGAATTCGAATGCAGACTTTGCTACTTGCTAGCTGTTAGACTTCCCTTTTTGGCCCTCATTTTCCTCTTCTGGAGGATTAGGTGACCTTTCCAATTTTCGATATTCTTCCAAGGCTAGAAGGTTTTGTTGTTTTCTAGAGGGTATGGTAACTTCTCTATTGTGATGGCTGCTGTCTATATGCCCAGGGAGGCTTCTGGTTCTCTGGGGCCTAGATAGGAAGGAGTTGGGGAGCTGACCCTCATGGGGGAATTCAGTGGGCTGAGAGTAGCTACAGGGAGAGCAACCATCTGTTCCACGAGTGGGAAGAAGACCAACAATGGGGAGGAGAAAGAAGCCCCCGAGAACACCCACGGTTTCATAACTGTAGCAAAGGCCATGAGGATGTCCAATCCAATTCTGACGACGAAGCTCCCTTCCCCCCTTTTCCTGGTAAAAACTAGCTGTCCAATCAATAAAAATGAATAATTTAAATTCAATATTCTTCTGTCACCATCAATAATACTTTGGTGAATGATGCACTTCTTTGGTAACTCAATTTGTCAGTGGCTGTCACACACTTGCATGACAGTCTGCTCAAGATGTAAACTTAATTTACTTGAGGCCGTGGCTACCAGTCCCATTGACAGGTTTTATCTTTAAAAGAATTGATTTCCCCCCAGAAAATATCTCTTCTGTATTTGTGTTTATTGAGTAAATAGGCAGCTTGTCTGACTAAGAAAACTTGGGAAGAGGAAGGAGGCTTTTCCCACTTGGTCTCCAAGCTGACCCTTTTCAGACTGTGCCCTGAAGAGCACAGTCGGAGACTCTAGTCTCAATTCTCCTCTCCTTAATGAGCAGTTTGTATGCCAACAGCTGAAAATAGAGCTCATTAAAAGAGGGATCATGGGAACATGAGATCCTAGATGGGGAGCTGAAAGAGATATTAGAGGCCTTCTCATCCCCAACCCTCCCATTTTTTAGATGAAGATTCCGAGGTCAAGTGATGTGCCAAAGGTCACAGATACTAAGTGATAGAATCAAGACTGGAACCGAAGTCCTGTGACTCTTAAGTTCATTATCCTTTCCAACACCCCAGTTATAATTTGAAGCAACCCATTATAGAGGTGGGGGGAGAGTGAAAAATAACCAGAAGGCTTCAGGTGATTCATCAATTCTGCTTGTGTAAGCTGAAACAAATCCCTTCTTCTGTCTGGGTCTCATTTCCCTTTCTTCCAATGAGGGCATTAGATTAGGAGAATGCATTTGCTAGGGTATAGCTGCTTGGCCTTTAAGCCCCTAGGCCTTGGGTTAAAATTCTGCTACTTGCTATTTGTGTGACAATGCCCTTGTGAAGACTCAGTTTCCCTATTTGTAAATGGGAAGATGATAATTCTTGGCCTGTCTACCTTATGGACAGGTATGGACTGTGCTTCTTGCCCATGAAATGCTATCTCAATGTGACTTGTCATTTTGAATAGATTACTCTAGAGCTCTTTTTGATTCCAAAAATCAGCCCATGAGATACTAGAAAGCACAGGGACCGACAGTCCCTGCCAGAGGAGAGGTCCCCTACAATGGGGAGGTTGAGATACTCAATAAGGACAAGAGAACTGGCTAGAAGATTCCATTTACAGAAGGGCAGCAAATCTGCTTGTTGAGGCTGACTTCCTTTTGGGGCTCTGGTCCCATATCACTGATTAAAAAAAAGGCTTTCCTCCCCAAACCAAGTAATATATTATCATCCCCAATTTACAGATAGGGAAGTTGAGGTCCACCGTGCAATATAGTAGAGTAAAAAAATACTGGTTCAAATCTCAGCTTGGCCATTTGCTTGCTATGTGACCTTGGAATGATCGTTTCTTGTCCCTATATCTCAACTTACTCCTCTGTGAACGGATGGAGTATATGCTTTCGAAGGTCCCTTCTGGCTCTAAATCCCATGAGCTTTCTGGTGTTGTATAGACAATGGTTTTTTTTAGTGTTTATTTTTATTTTTATGAGGCAGTTGGGGGGTAAGTGACTTGTCCAGGGTCACATAGCTAGCAAGTGTTAATAAGTGTCTGAGGCTGGATTTGAACTCAGGTCCATCTGTCTCCAGGATCAATGCTCTATCCACTGCGCCACTTAGCTGTCCCTTTATTAGTGTTTTAATAGTTCAAATTTCTAAATATTTCTGCCAGTGTTTTTCTCTGATAGCTTTCTGGGGCACTATGTATACTACTTGCAAACACCCAGTCTGTAAAGAGAAGACAAGTTTGCCTTTATTGAAGCAGTAAGGTGGTACAGCAGAGAAAGGTCTGAGACTGGAGTCAGGAAGGCCTGAATTCAAATCTGATCTCAAATACTTACTAGCTGTGTGACTCTGGGCAGGTCATCGAACCTCTGAATTCATTTTTTCTTGTATAAAACAGAAATAATAATAGGACTTATCAACCAAGGTTTCTATGAATATATATATATGTATATAGAATATATATAAAATAAGATAAAATCTGTAACATGTTTAACACACTGCCTTGCACAGAATAGGTGCCAACTAAATGTTCATTGCCTTCGCCTCCCTTTCTCTCCCAGGTTTCTTTTCTAAAGAAATTTTGAAGATAAAATGAGATAAAATCTGTCAAGTACATAGCATAGTATATGAACCAATATGTTTTTTTACTCAACTATATTACATGATGGACCTCAGCTTCCTTATCTGTAAAATGGGGATAATAATATACTAGAGTTTTGGGAGGAAAGCCTTTTTTATCAGCAATATGGAACCACAGTATCTAGTTGGTGTCTAATAACTGATTATATCCTTCTACTCCCTTCTCTTGCTCTTTTTTCTGATATTTTAAAAAAAATAATAACTTTTTATCTTTCTAAATACATGCAAAGATAGTTTTCAACATTTACCTTTGCAAAACTCTCTTTGCTCTTTTAAACTGATGTCATGAGGATAAAATGAGGTACTGTCTGTAAAGTGTTTAGTACTCTGCCTGGCAAATAGTGGTGTGTAATAAATCCCTGTTCCCTGCCCTTCCCTTCTCTTTTCTTTTTTTTTGTAGAAGTGTTGTAAGGATAATATGATAAAATATAAGTGAAGAGCTTAGCACTGAGTCTTAGCATATAGTTGGCATCTAATAAATGCTTGTTTCCTTCTATGTCCTTCCCTTTTCTGTTTTCTACAAATGTTGTAAGGATAACATAAGATGCCATTTGTTACCCAGTGAACATTGCCTGGTACACAATAAAAGCATAATAAGTACTTTCCTCTTTCCTCTTTCCCTTCCCCATAATTTTTGTAATGATGTTGTGGAGAAAAAATGAAATATTTATAAAGTGTTTAGTAGAGTGCTTGACACATAGTAGTTGCCTAATAGATTCTTGTTCCTTTCTCTTCTCTTTTGTAGAGATACTATGAGGATTAAAGGATAAAATATCTGTAACGAGCTTTGCATAGGTCCCAGCATTCCATTGGAGTCTAATAAGTGCTTATTCTCTCTCATCTGTTTCTAGAGATGTTTTGAAGATTAAACAGCATAAATATTTATAAAGAACTTAGCACACTGCCTGGCACATCATAGGTTTCCAGTAAATGCTCATTCAGACTCCCTTTTTTTGTAAAGATTTTTTTCTCTTTATTTTATTTTTTCTCAGTTGCATATAACTTTTTTCCAATGTTTGTTTGAAAAAATTTTGAGTTCCAGATTTTCTCCCTCTCTCCTTCCTTGAGAAGACAAGCAATTTGATATAAATTATCCGTTTGAAGGCTTGTGAAATATATTTCCATATTAGCCATCTTGTGAAAGAAAACACAGATCAAAATAAAACCTAAAAAAATAAAGTAAACATAGTGTGCTTCAATCTCCATTTAGATGTCACCAGTTCTTTTCCTGGAGATGGATACCATTTTTCATCATGGGTCCTTTGGAATTGCCTTAGATCATTGTCTGGCTCAGAATCGCTAAATCATCCATGGTTGATCATCAGAGTGTTGCTGTTAGCATGTACACTTTTCTCCTGATTCTGATCACTTCACTCCACATCAGTTCATCTAAGTCTTTTTTTTTGCTGAGGCAATTGGGTTAAGTGACTTGCCCAGGGTCACTCAGCTAGGAAGTATTAAGTGTCTGAGGCCAGATTGGAACTCAGATCCTCCTGACTTCACTGCTCTATCCACTGCACCACCTAGCTGTCCCCAGTTCACCTAAGTCTTACAAGGTTTTTCTGAAACCATCCTGCTGATCCTTTCTTAGAGTACAGTAGTATTCCATCACAATGCTAAATCACAACTTATTTAGCTGTTCCTCAATTAATAAGTCTCTCCTCAATTTCCAATTCATTGCCATCACAAAAAGAGTGGCTCTAAAATGTTTGTACTTTTCCTTTTCTTTTGATTTCTTTGGGGTGCAGCCCTAGTTGTGGTATTGTTAGGTCAAAGGATATGCAAAGTTTGGGTATAGTTCCAAATTATTCTCCAGAATGGTTGGATTTTACCTTCAAACACCTTTTTTTTAATTTAAAAAAATTTTATCTTCAAACATCTTTATAAGGAGAAGGGAATATTGAAGGGGAAAAGCCCACCTACTGTGTGCTAGGTAGTACAGTGAATAACTCAGAGATATTACTACTTTTAATCCTTTAACCATCTCTAGAAAAGAGAAAAAGGAAGGAAATAGATGAGAATGAGCACTTATTAGGCACTAACTATATGCAAGGTCCTCTGCTAAGCACCTTACACACTATCATGTGATACTAACATTTTTATGAATGAGAAAAAAAAGAGAGGGAATGAAGGGAATGATCATTTATTAGACACTAACTCTATGCTAGATACTGTGCTTTGCCTTTTACTCATATTTTATCATTTATCCTCACAGCATCTGTATAAAAAAAAAGTAAAGGAAACTAGCATTTAATAGTCATAGCACTAAAAACTTTACAGATATCTAATTTTCCCCCTCCCCCTGCACAATATTATTATAAAGATGTTGGAGACAGGAATTGAGAAAAGTACTTAATTCTTATAATATGCTGGGCTCTATGCGAAGTATTTTTTTTAATAGATACTTATTCATCTTATCTTCTGAACATCTCTGGAAAAGAGAAAAAGGAAGAAAATATATGGGAATATGCCTTTATTAGATGCCAATCAAATGCCAGGCCCATGTTAATCACTTCATAGATATTTTATCATCTTGTAACATCTCTATGAAAGAGAAGGGAAGGGAACAAATATTTATTATGTACCTTCTATAAAACGGGCAGGTAATATCTTATTTTGTCTTTAAAACATCTTTATAGGGGCAACTAGGTGGCTCAGTGGATAGAGCACCAGCCCTGAAGTCAGGAGGACCTGAGTTCAAATTTGGTCTCAGACACTTAACACTTCCTAGCTGTGTGACCCTGGGCAAGTCACTTAACCCCAACTGCCTCAGCAAAATATATATATATATAAAAACATCTTTATAAAAATGTTGAAGAAGGTAGCCTAGGCCTCAGATCTCAAACTTTATTACAAAGTAGTAATTGTGAAAATAATCTGCGATTGGCTAAGAAGTAGAGTGGTGGATAAAATGACAAAATATCTGTAAATTGCTTAACTTAACACCTGGTACGTAGCTGGTATCTAATAAGCATTTATTCACATCTCTTTCCTTCTCTTTTTTCTTTGCTAGAGCTATTTTGAGGATAAAATGTGATGACATGTGGAAATGTTTAATACACTACTTGGCACAAAATAGATGCCTAAGAAATCTCATTCTCTTCCACTACTCCTTCTTTTTGGAAAGCTGTGGTGAATATAAAATGAGCTGATATAATTAAACTATTTAGTACAATGCTGTGCTCATTAGCGGGTGCTCCTAAATGGTTTTCCCTTCTCTTCTCTTTTTTTTTTAGTAAAGTGACAAAAAACTTGCAAAGTGTTTATCACAGCTCTTGCACAAAGTTGGTGTCTAATAAATACATCTTTCCTATAATTCCCTTTCCTTTTCATTTAAAAAACGTTTTCTAAATCAGCAGGATGATTTCAGAGAGGCTTTGAGAGGCTTACATGAACTGATGCTGAGTGAAGTGAGCAGAGCCAGGAGATCATTGTACATGGCAACAACAACATTATGTGATGATCAATTCTGACATACATGGTTCGTTTCATCAGCAAGGTGATTCAGGCCAGTTCCGATGATCTTGTGATGAAGAGAACCATCTGCACCCAAAGGATTGTAGAGGCTGAGGGTGGATCACAACATAGCTTTTTCACTCTTTTTGTTGTTGTTTGCTAGCATTTTGTTTTCCTTCTCTTTTTCTGCCTTTTGATCTGATTTTTCTTTTACGACATGATATGTCTAGAAGAATTGCACATATTTAACGAACATTGCTGTCTAGGGGAGGGGGAAGGGGAAGGGAGGGAAAATTTTTGGAACACAAGATTTTGCAAGGGTGAATGTTGAAAATTATCTCTGTGTATGTTTTGAAAATAAAAGCTTTTATAAAAAATAAAACATTAAAAATAAAAAAATGTTTTGGATGGAAAATTAGATAATATATATCCCAGCATATGGTTGCTATCTAATAAGCGCTTATTTACTTATATTTCCTTCTCTCATGTCTTTTTCATAGATGTTTTAAGGATAAAATGAGATAATATCTCTTAAGTTTTTAGCACATTTTTTGCCTGCTACCTAGTAAGAGCATAAATGTTTGTTTCCTACCTTTCCACTATTTTTTCTCTTTGGCTAAGATGTTCTGAGGATAAAATGATAAAATATGAATAAAGGACTTAGTATGGTCACTTGCTTGTAGTAGGTGCTTAACAGTTATTATTTCCTTCATGCCTCCTTCTCTTTGTAAAGAGGTTTTAAAGATAAAATGAGATGATATTTATGAAGAGTTTAGCACAGTACCTGGCACATGCTTAATAAATGCTTCTTCCTTTCTTTCTTTTTTCTTTTTCATGGAGATGCTGTGAAGATAAAATGATAAAATATCTGTAAATTGCTTAGCACAGGGCCTAGCATACAATTGGTATCAAATAAGTGGTTATTACCACATACTTCCTTTCCTTTTCTGATTTATAGAGAGATTTTGAAGGTAAAATAACATAACATCACTGGAGTATTTAACAAACCGCTTGATCAAAAAGCAGTTGCCTAACAAATGCTTGTTTCCTTCTCTCTCTCTTTTTTTGTTGTTGATATTATTCTTTCACATCTGACTCCATTTGAAATTTTCTTAGCAAAGATACTTAAGTGTTTGTCATTTCCTTCTTCAGCTCATTTTACAGATGAGGAAATTGAGGCAAACAGGGTGAAGTGACCATCCCAGGGTCACACAGCTGGGAAGTATCTGAGGCTGGATTTGAACTGACTTCAGGCCCAGCACTCTATCCACTGCACCATCTAGCTGCCTGTTTCCTTTCCCTTCGTTAAGATGTTTTGAAGACAAAACAAAATAACGTTTGTAAAGTGTTTTACAAACTGCCTGGTACATAGTGGATGCTATGTTTGTTTCTTTCCCTTTGCTTCTCCTTTCTCTTTTGCAGAGATATGAGGATAAAATGATATGGTACGAGTAAGGGGTTGATCATGATGCCTTGCATATAGTTGGTGTCTAATAAATGCTCATTTCCTTCTTTGCCCTTCTCTGTTCCCTTTTATAGAAATGTTTTGAGGATAAAATGAGAAAATGTCTATAAAGTGTGTAGCCCAATGCCTGACACATAAAATGTTCCCTTCTCTTCTTGTGCTTCTTCTCTTTTGTAGAGATGCAGTGAGCATAAAATGATAAAAATATTTTTAAAGTGTTTAGCATAAGCCCTGGAGTATAGTGAGTGTCTAATAAGTCCAGATTCCCATTCATTTTCTTTTCTTTTCTATAGATATTTGGGGCATATATAAGGTGTTTAAGAAATGGTTATTTCCTTCCACACTCCTTTCTTTTTGTAAAGATGGTTGAAAGATAAAAGAGGTAATATCTGTAAATATATAGTGAACTTTTGGCATAGAACGCATAGGTAATAAGTGCTTATTCCTTTTTTTTTCCTTCCCCACCATTACCCTCTCTTCCTCTCCCCTTCTCTTCCCTCCTTTCTTCCTCCTTTCCCCTCCTCCCCCGCCCCCATGGTCCTCCCCTCTCCTCTCCTTTCCCCTCCCCTCCCCCCATGCCCCTCTTCTCCTCTCTCTTTTCCTCCCCTTCCTTTCCTCCTTCCCCCCACCCTTGGCTCTCCTCCTCTCTTCCCCTTTCTTTCCCTTCCCTATTCTCTTTTCTAGAGATGTGATGTAAAAATGGGATATTTATATAGCACCTAGTACATAGTAGGAGGCTAATTAGTGATTTTTTTCTGTCTGTTCTCTTGTCCCGTATGTTCCTCGGTAATGCTGTGTGAAAAATTGAATTAATTCTGATTTTTAGCACAGTGTTTTGTAGACTTCCTGGTCTATGTTTGGTGTCTAATAACTAGAGATGTTGTGAGAAAAAAATCAGATAACATATGTAAAGAGTTCACATAGCAGCAGCCCAGCACGTGGTAGGTGCTTAATAAGTACTTTTCCTTTCTCTTTGCAAACTCTTGGCAATGATTTTGTTAGGATAAAATGAAGTGTTATCAGTGAATTATTCGGCACAGTTGCTGGCGTATGTTTCCAGTTCAGTCATGGCTGACTTTGTGAGCCCCTCTATCTATGGTTGGCCATTTCCTTCTCCAGCTTATTTTACAGATGGAGAAATTGAGGCAAACAGCAGGCAGTGACTTGTACAGGGTCACACACTCCTATGCCAAGCACTCCTACTTTTGTGAGGGAAAAGCTGTGGGTAGTACCAACCGTACAACTCTCCTCCTGCCCCCATCCACATGCAACCAGGCCCTCCCCTTTGCACGTTCGTTCGCTGTTTTGAATCACATCTCCCCAAGGATTTATTGCAACAAAATTTAATAGAAGTGATCAAATAAATATTACACAAATACACAAAGTGTAGCCAGTTTTGTTTCTTGGCTGCACAGGAACTTGGTGACCAAGGAGACAGTAGAAGGATGGTGGGTCTTGGGGCGACTGGATCCCTCTGCGTCTTCCACTGGTGCCACAGGTGAGCTCTCCAAGTAGGACATCACTGCCGGCCATCCGGGTTGGGTCACTCTAGGTGCTGCAAATCTTGGGGGGCAAACTGGTTAAGTGGAACCGTGCCAGAACACCAAACTACTGGCAAGGTGAGGCTGGCACTCTTATCTATATTCAGCAAGAGAATTAGAAGAAATATAGTTTAAAAGCTCACAGATTTCGGGAAAGTGGAGCAAGATACCTTCCATGAAACAGCTTTGTTCAATGCTTACTTGCCAGAAAAAGAAAAAACGTGGCGAAACTTTCGTTGTCCCCTTCCCCCCCACCTCCCATTCCCACCCCTCCCCAACATTTTTGTCAATAATTTAAAAGAGCAAATCCAATGGAGAGAGTTTGCATTTCCCTTAAAATTGACAGAAAAAGCCCTGCACATGTAGCCTTTCTGAGACCAACTTAGGCAAGGTCACTTTTTGATCTTAGTCATACAAGAAGAGAAAAGAAAGGACAGATTTGTTTTTCTTTTCTATTAAACCTCTAAAACACTTATTGGTTCTATATTTTGTCTTCAAACATCAGTACTAGGAATTCTTCCATTGTAAAAACTCAAATACAAAGAGAACCTTCAATAATTGTGGACTATCTAGTTCTATAGAATTGGGGGTCTAACTTTTCTTCTCTCACCCCATTTTTCTCCTTCACCTTCCCCCAATCCCTTTTTCCTCCAGCTCAGCCTGAGCTTCTGTACTTCTGGCAGGGTCAACCAGAATGAAAAGGTAATTCCTGCCCAAGTCAGGGCAAGAGAACAGAAGAAAGGGAAAGGAAAGGAAAGAAAAGAAAAAAGAAAAGGAAAGGAAAGATTGGAGTAGGGAAATGGGGGAGCTTGGACCTTGGGGTCCCAGTAACAAAGTCAAAAAAAGTAGTTTGAGACCCTTCCCACAGAGTTGCCTCTGGGGTCAGGGATCAGTTATTATCCAAAATGATGACCGCAAGATCTTCAAAACTCTCACTGGAGATTAAAGTCCACATCTGCAAACCTTTGGCAAAGTCAAAATCAAATGCAAAAATTTAAAAAAAAATTCAAAAAGCTGTTGGACCAAAATAAGAAAAATTGATCCTCACCCCCCTCAAAAAAAAAAAAACAACTTTTCTGAACTGGAGATAAAACTCTGAGTATGTAGTTCTGGAATGAAAAAAGCTGTTGGACCAAAACAACAAAAAAGTGACCCCCCCCAAAAAAAACTTTTCTGGACTGGACCAAACAACAAGAAAGTGACCTCCCCCACAAAAACAACTTTTCTGGACTTGAACAAGCAACAATAAAGTGACCCCCTCAAAAAAACTTTTCTGGACTGGAGACGAAACTCTTGATTATATAGTTCTTGAATGCAAAAACCTGTTGTACCAAAACAACAAAAAAGTGACTGCTCCCACAAAAAAAAA
>JAJPUD010000360.1:385202-408575 GCA_023553655.1 Myrmecobius fasciatus
CTGAACTGGAGATGAAACTCTGTGCAGTTCTTGAAATTAATTGATTATTGCTCGGGTCTATTTATTTTCAGTTGTCTCTTTGCCTTTCAATAACTATATAGAAAAAAAGAATCCAAAATTCCTTTTCTCCCCTTTCCTCCAAAGGCTCCGAATGCCAATTCTGAACGGGAGTCCTATCTCAGGGACCTCGGCCGTTCTAAACTCTCCATGGATTCCTTATAAATGATTACTTGTTTGGGATCTTTATTATATTGCTCCCAGACGGTTTTCATTTCAGTAATGTGGTATTCAACAGCGGCTTGGAAATCAAATGGGTTGAAGGGATCTTTTATGTCTTCATATTCCAAGGTGGGGTCTTGGAAAAGGCTTCTGGGAGAGGATTCTGGGCTCTCCTGTATCTCGGGGGCAGGCTCGCCGGCTTCCTGGCTCTCGGGGTGTTCTTGCCGCAGGTGATAGTCTCTAGGGGTGGTCTCTGACACCGATCCTATTGGTGGGGCATCCAGCTTTAAAATCTTGCTCTCTCTTCCTGCGGCCCTTGTTATTATGACTTCTTTCTCTCCCAGCTGGCCGGCTGGGTCGGGAATGTTCTCCCAAGTGTCAGGATTAAGCCATTTGTTCAGATTATCGATTTTGGAAAGCGAATCCTTTTCAGCTATCTGAGGGCTTTCTCTCGTGTCCTGGAAAGCCTGAGCTTGGTGATCCTCGGGTGGCGGCGGTGGCTGTGTGGGTTGGGGATCTGGTTCCATCTCTTGGGTGGTGTCCAGGCCGATGCTTGGCTCACTGATAAATGATAAACCCCACTTATTTTGGAAGATCTCATTCAGCATTTGGATTTGGGTCTTGAATGCCTGGGTGCGGTTGGCCAGGAAGCGCCTCGCTGGGATATTGGAGAGGCCGGTAAGGAACCTTGACTTTGCAAAAGGTGGCTTGTTTGGACTCATTTTGTGGATCTCTGGTTTGGGACTAGGAGAGGGATGTCTGGTTGGGCACTCTTCCGGAGGTAAGATTTGGCTACTATCATCAGTCTTTTTTTTTTCAGGCCCCTTGGGTACATCCAGTGGATTAACTGAGTTTGCGGCAGAAATAGGGATCTGGGTCCCGTCGTCACCAGATGTTAGGACGGAGGAGCCTGAGGCAGCAGGTGACAAAGGCACGGCTGCTATGGATTTTGATGAAAATCCTGATTCTGAGCTTGATTCTAGCGGGGTGGGAGAGCTCTCCATCTTGTACAGGTTTTGTTTAAGCTTGCTGGCATAGGTTACTTGGGAAGCCTTGCTGTCACTCTCTGAGCAAACCGGGGGCTGTTGGAACAAGCTCTGTGCCTCCTCTTTAGGTATAATGGGAACGGTGGCTTTGTTTCTGGACCCCGATTCTGTATTTGGGCTGCTTTGGCCAAGGTTGGGATTGAATGTCTTTTCCTGGATATACCCGGTCCCAGGTTTACCAAGGCCTGTCGCCGGTGCCCACTTCTCAGACTCGCAGACAGACTTTGGGTTCTCTAATTTGCCGCCCCGTTGGTCTTTCCAACCAAGTCTGAGTTTCTCAAGGTTCTGCTGTAAGTTGGGACTTCTGGGAGCTGGGGGTATCATGGAGAGCCTTATTATTTTAAGGTTTTTCTCAACTTTCGGGAGATTACGCTTAGCCTTGCGTCTCTTAGGGATTAGGGTGTACCCATCCTCAGATTCAGTGCCATCCACATCTGAACTTTTGCTCTCCTGTATATTAGCAAGTGAACTAGAAGCCTCGGGTTTGACTCCATTTGGAGCAACTGTTTCTGCTTGCTCTGTAGAGGGCTTGTCTTCTGGAGATTTGTCCTGTTTTTCCTCCTCAGTATTCTTTTCACTGAGATCAACAATTTTAACTTTCACTGTTGCATGGCTGCTGACCTCTGTCTTGGGGTTCACTTTTAAAGCAGGTGTAGCTTTCGGAAATGCACCATGAAGTTCATCTTTGCCGGAGTTGGGTGACTGACTGGAAGCCTGTTTTTCCCTAATGTCCATTTTGAATTTCTGTAAGGCTTTTCCTGGTTGATTCTGGACCGTGGGTTTGCTTTTGGTTTTCCTATTCTGCTTCTGGCCTTGAACCTATGTCTGAGACTGGGTAAGCTTTCCTTCCATTTCAAGTGAATGGGGGCTTTTTGCTTGGGGAGGCTCCACCCAAACCCCTTTTACTTTTCAGGCTTGGATCTATTTTGAATAAGGAAAAGGCAAAGCCAACTCAGAAAAAGCTGAAGGCCCAACTCTGGGGACAATACCCCCCCTCTAATACAAGAAAACCCCCTCCCCCCAAACTTCCAAGTTAGATCTTAATAAATAGGAATAAAATGTTACACTCACCAGCAGGGCCTTCAGGACTAGCTCCTCTCCCACTTCCTCTCCAGGCTCTTCTGCAGTGCTTTCTAAATCTCAGAAGGTGTGCTATCAGAACTTTTCTTTGGAGTGGGTCCTCCTGCTGGATGCCTCTCATAAAACACCCTGATGCAAATAATTAACCTCTGAAACTGTTGGAGGGCAGGGGGAAAACAGAGCGCCACTGAAAAGGAAAAAAAACTTGCTCAGTTCTAAAGGTTATGGGTTCAATCCATGTTCAGTTGAGATCAGATTACCGTGAATGAGTCACATTCAAAATCAAAAAGTACCCAGCTCACTGTGAAGTTGGAAGGACGTCTGTAGTGGAGTGCCACAGGGATCTGTTAGTTCCCCGGCTAGCTAAGATTTTTTAAATCATTGCCTTAGTTAAAAATCTCCCATTAACGTGCTTCTCAAATTTATAGATGACTCAAAACCCAGGAGCATCTCTGAGTTAGGATACAAAAAGGTCTTTGTGGGCTAGAATGTTAAGAATAAGACCAATTTTAATAGGGACAAATATAAAGTTTTATGCTTGGATAAAAACAAAGCAAAACAAAAAAAACTAGATAAGTAAAAGATGGGAGAAGATTGATTAAACAGCAATATCTGGATTTGATATCAGATTGTCTGAGAAGGACCTGAGGGTTTTAGGGAACCACAAGCACAAAATGATTCAGCAATGAAATGTGCTAATTAAAAAAGTAAATCCCATCTTGGGCTGTGTTAGAGAGGTGTATAAAGTGCCAAACCCCGTCCTTACCTTGAAATAACTGGCTTTAGGAAACCAGCTAATAAACATTTGGGAAGAACTTTGCCAAGTCAAAGAGCATCCAGAAGAAAATAACAAATATGGGAAGGGACCTTGAAATTATGCCATGTGAAAATTGATTTTTTTTTCCTGAAAAAAATATATTTGATAGAAGTATACAAAGGGGAAATTGTTAGACATGCTCATCTTGGCTCACAGAATAGGATCAGAAGGAATAGATGGAAGATACAGAGAGAGAAATCTGAGTTTCTTAGCAGGAAAAATCTCCCTAGCTGTGTGATTCTGGTCAAGCCATTTAGCCGCTATCTGCCTTAGTTTCCTCATCTGCAAAATGGAAACAATAATAGCGCACAAACTTCCAGGATTGTTATGAGGATAGTATGGCTAAAATGTCTGGCATATAGTAGTTGCTAAATAAATGCTTGATTTTTTTCCTTCCTCAAATCCCACCTTTAGCTCCAAAAGATCACCGCTTGGAAATATTAAACTTATGAACGTCTCTCAAGGTTTTCCCAACAACCGGGCAACTCAAAAATTAAATCTGACAGTCCCAAATTCCAAACACATTTAAAAAGGAAGCCTTCAGAATTTTGAGAGATTTTCTTTTAAAAAAATCACTTCATTTGCTTTAGAATCCTGAATGCTGTTCTTTGACAGAACAGTCCCATAAATACTGATATCTTAATGAACTCATCTTTGATCTAAGCTAAAGAGCCCCACTTTAGAATAATTAGTGTTGAAAATATGATTGTTTCAGACAGGCAATTTTTATCTTTATACTTTATATTTTATATTCTGCTTTTATTTTTTATGGTAGATTAAAAGCCAGCCTGAAATATCAAAGTGAACTGGGTCTTAAAAAGCAGAATGGGATTTGCATAGTTAGAAAAGCATTCTAGGGGACAGGAACAATCTGGGTAAAGGTATAAAAGACTAATAATAACTCATTAGTTGTTTGTTGTTTTTTCCAAACTTGACAAACACAAACATGACCATTTACACGAACAAAGAACTGATGAAGAGAGGGTTTTACATGAAAATGAAATTACATTCCTTTCAACTTATTTTTCAAGTATATCATTTATTCAGTAAATTAGTTCTCAAGCTGTCCCACTTGTCCCTCCTTCTGTTCTTTATACTTTTTTCTTTTTTTTCCTCCTTCACTGTTTTTGTTTTTTGTTTTTTTTTGGATATCATGTCATTGCTTCTCTTCTTGATTACCTCATGAAAAGACCTTATTTATTTATTTATTTATTTTTGACCTTGAACAAGTCATTTAATTGCACTTAAAGGTGACTTTTTTTTTTAATTAAAGCTTTTTATTTGCATAACATATGTATGGGTAGTTCCTTAGCATTGATCTTTACAAAGCTTTCCATTACAAATTTTCCCCCCAGCCCCCACCCCTCCCCTAGATGGCAGGAAGTCCACTATATGTTAATTATGTTAAAATACTTGACAAGTCTAATATATGTATACATATTTCCACACTTATTGTTGTGCAAGAAAAATCGTATCTACAAGAAAGAAAAATCAGAGAAAGGAAATCCAATGCAAGCAAACATTAATAGAGAGCATGAAAATGTTATGTTGTGGTCCATATTTCATATCCCTCTCTCTGGGTGTATATGGCTATGAAAAGACTTTTTTAAAAAAATCCTGGTAACCATAAGGATAGTAAAACAAAATAAACCCAAACATTGGCTGTGTTCAAAAATTATGTCTCATTTTGAACCTCAGGAACCTGCAAAATCCCAGGGCAACCAGAACCAGCTTAAAATGTAATTGGGAGATGTTGAATGAAATAAATAAAAAATGCCATACAATACAGATAATATTAATTTGTTTTTTTCTAAGTCAACATGCAACCTGTAGGATTAGTTTCTATTTGAATTAGACATCACTGCCCTAGGCCATTAATTCGCATCCAGATTTGGCCAAGGTAGCTTGTGGTCAACAGGCCTGTGGAATCATGATTGGTTAATGCATCAATTGGAGATTTTATTAAGTCTTTCAAAAATTTTCTCCCTTTTCTCCCCTATCCACTCCCTGAGACAGTAAGCTAAGAGTTGTTTTAATTAATCAATTAATTAAATGAATGAAATGTATTTCCTTTTTGATTAGTGAGTTGAAGCATTTTATAAAGTTTTTTTAGTTTTTTCTATAGCATTAAAAGATTTTTTAAAATTATGAACTCAAATATCCAAACACACAAACATTTCAATAAACAAAAGAGAACAAAAAAGATTTTATGGGAAATTGTAAACTTCTATTAAGAGGTTTTTTTTAAGTAACTATCATATCAGGTATAAGATTACTATTTCCTCTTCTGAATTGCCCTCTGATGTGATATATTTTAAAAAGATGATTTTTTCCCATGAAGAAGCAAAGATGGACAGTTCTGACTAATTTATCTTTTATTATTATGCATGCTTTCTTGAAATGGAAATTTATTGTTCCATATTTTAAACCCCCCACATATTTTGCTGTAAACATGACAGTGCTTCCCCTATTTTTAATTTTTCTCTTCTTTTTTTCTATTTAAGTTTTAAATAACTTTAAGTTTTAAATAAATATTTTTTAATAAAGGAAGTGATGAGCTTAACTTGGAAAGGGCATCTTTTTCTGTGTAGTTGAAAGCATGCAAAACAGCAGATGCAGAGTGGAGTGAACAGCCCATGGCATTAATCCCTTAATTATAGGACTAGTATGAAACTTACCCAAGTGACTGTGAAATAAAAGCTTTTTTTGATGGTCATATAAAAAAAACAACAAAATTAGTTTTATTTTTCACTTAACAAACACCAAATAAGATGGATATATATAATGGATATATGTATATATAATATATATTACATAATGTAATATAATATATAATAGAACAAAAATGATAAATAAGATGACAGATCTCCATTTTGTGCATCTTTTTTTGGGAAATATATAAACATTTTGAGCATTAAATTTCAATATAATTTATTTTGTTTTCCCAAATTTTATTTTATTTTTTATCTAAATGTATTTTTTATTGAAGTTTTTTATTTTCAAAACGTATGCAAGGATAATTTTTCACCATTGACCCTTGTAAAACCTTGTGTTCCAATTTCCCTCCCTCCCTCCCCACCTCTCCTAGATGGCAGGTAATCTAATATATGTTAAACATGGTAAAAATTTATGTAAATCTAATATAGGCATATGTGTTTATATAATTATCTCTTTGCACAAGAAGAATCAGATCAAAAAGGAAAAAAATGAGAAAGAAAATAAAATGCAAACGACAAAAGAAGTGAAAAGGCTATATTATGATCCATACTCAGTTTCCACAGTCCTCTCTTTGGGTGTAGATGGCTCTTATCATCACAAGATCATTGGAATTGTCCTGAATTGTCTCATTGTTTTTTTTTTAAAGCTTTTTATTTTCAAAACATATGCACAGATAATTTTAATTTTTTTCAATTCTTTTTGCATCAGTGTATTTTTGTCTTTCTTTTTATTATTATTATTATTCATTAAAGCTTTTTATTTGCAAAACGTATGCATGGGTAATTTTTCAACATTGACACTTGCAAAGCCTTCTGTTCCAAATTTTTCTCTTTCCCCCCACCCCCTCCCCTCGATGGCAGGTAGTCCAATATATGTTAAATATGTTAAAATATATGACCAATCCAATATATGTATACATATTTACACCCATGAGCACTTGATATTTTTCCAACTGATTAGGTCTGACTTTATTTATGTGGAAAGTGTTTTGTAGTTTAGTTCGTATAGTTTCTGACTTTTCCTTGGCAGATAGCTTCCCAAATATTTTATCCTATCATCTGTTATTTGGAATGGAATTTCTTTTTGTATCTCTTGCTGCTGAATTTTGTTGGTAATATATAAAAATGCTGATGATTTCTGTGGATTTATTTTATATCCTGCAACTTTGCTAAAGTTGTGGATTATTTCTAATAGTTTTTTAGTTGATTCTCTAGTATTCTGTAGGTATACCATCATATCATCTGCAAAGAGTGATCATTTGGTTTCCTCATTACCTACTCTAATTCCTTTTCTCTCTTTTTCTTCTCTTATTGCTAAAGCTAACATTTTTAATACAATATTAAATAGTAATGGTGACAGTGAGCAGCCTTGTGTCACTCCTGATCTGATGGGGAATGGTTCTAGTTTGTCTCCATTACATACGATGCTTGCTGATGGTTTTAAATAGATGCTACTAATCATTTTAAGGAAAAGCCCATTTATTCCTATACTCTCTAGTGTTTTTAATAGGAAGGGGTGTTGGATTTTATCAAATGCTTTTTCTGCATCTATTGAGATTATCATATGTTTTTTGTTAATTTGGTTATTGATATAGTCAATTATGCTAATAATTTTCCTAATATTGAACCAGCCCTACATTCCTGGTGTAAATCTTACTTGGTCATGATGTATCATCTTGGGGATAACTTTCTGTAATCTCTTCACTGATACTTTAAGATTTTTGCATCAATATTCATTAGGGAAATTGGTCTATCATTTTCTTTCTCTGTTTTCACCCTACCTACTTTAGCTATCAGCACCATACCTGTGTCACAAAAGGACATTTGATAGGACTCCTTCTTTCCCTATTTTTTTTCCAAATAGTTTACATAGTTTTGGAGTTAATTGTTCTTTATATGTTTGGTAGAATTCACATGTAAATCCACCTGCATGGAGATTTTTTTCTTAGGGAGTTGATAAATAGCTTGTTCTATTTCCTTCTAAAATGGTACTATTTAAATAATTTATTTCCTCTTCTGTTAACCTGGACAATCTATATTTTTGTAGGTATTCCCCCATTTCACATAGCTTATCAAATTTATTGACATATAGTTGGGCAAAATAACTCCTAATTATTGCTCTAATTTCCTCTTCATTGGTGGAAAGTTCTCCCTTTTCATTTTTGAGACTAACAATTTGATTTTCCTCTTTCCTTTTTCTTATCAAATTAACTAAGGGTGTATCTGTTTTGTTTTTTTCCCTAAAACCAACTCTTAGTTTTATTTATTAATTCAAGTTTTCTTCCTTTCAATTTCATTATTCTCCCCTTTTATTTTCAGAATTTCAAATTTGATAGAATTGAGGGTTTTTAATTTGTTCTTTTTTCTAGCTTTTTTAGTTCTAAGCCCAATTCATTGATCTTCTGGGTTAAATGTAAATATTAATTTTTTTTATTAAAGCTTTTTATTTGCAAAGCATATGTATGGGTAATTCTTCAACATTGACCCTTACAAAGCTTTCTGTTACAAATTCCCCCCAGTCCCTGTAAATATTAATTTAAAAAAAGTTTGAATTCAGAATTCTGTTCCTCTCTCCTGTTCTTCTTTCCTCATTAGAAACATATTTCACATATGCATGTGAAATCATGCAAAACACATTTCCATATTGGTCATGTTGCAAAAGAAAATACAAACAAAATAAAAGAAAAATAAAGTAAAAAATAAATATGCCTCAATCTGCATTCAGAGTTTATCAGTTCTCTCTCTGGAGGTGGATAGCATTTTTCTTCATGGGTTTTTGGAATTGTCTTAGATCATTGTCTTGATCAGAGTAGCGAAGTCTTTCACAATTGATCATTATAATATTGCTTTTACTGTGTAAAGTGTTCTCCCTGGTTCTGTTCCCTTCACTTTGAAAGAGTTCATGTAAGTTTTCCTAGCTTTTTCTGAAATCATCTTGCTCATCATTTCTTATAGTACAATAGTATTTCATCACAATCATATTCTACAATGTGTTCAGCCATTCCCCAGTTGATGGGCATTCTCTCAATTTCTAGCTCTTTGCCACCACAAAAAAAGTGGCTATAAATATTTTTATACAAATAGATCCTTTTCCAGCTTTTTTTCATTTCTTTGCAATGCAGACCTAGTAATGTTATTGCTGGATCAAAGAGTATGCACAGTTTGATAGCCCTTTGGGTATAGTTCCAAATTTTTCTCCAGGATGATCGGCTCAATTTACAACTCCACCCATAGTGCATTAGTGTCCTATTTTTCTGTGTCCCCTCCAGCACTTGTCATTTTCCTTTCCTGACATTTTAGCCAGTCTGATAGATTGTTTTAATTTGCATTTTTCTAAACAGTAGAGATTTAGAGTATTTTTACATAGCTCTAGAGAGCTTTGATTTCTTCTTCTGAAAACTGCCTGTTCCTATCATTTGACCATTGATCTATTTGGGAATGATTTTTTTTAAAAATAGAAATTGTTGATGTTCATAAGGCCATACTTTAAGCCTTCCTTGTAAGTCAGAAATTGCCAGAAAGTTTTCTCCACTGGTCTAGCCTTAGAGAATCTAGGGTCTGCTCCACATTGGGATGAGACTTCATGGGCGGGTAGGGGCTTGCAGAGATATTATGAGTGGATAGTGAGCATGGAAAGCAGTAGCAGATAACCAATGAGGAACTTTGAGGAACAAGAGTAAAAGGTGTCTTCAGCAAAATGTATATTACTTGTGTTCAGCCTGTGGGAAGTTGTGGCTGAGCCTCTCACAGGAGAGATAGGTGTGGATGCAGGATGAGGGCTGTATCACTGGAGAGACCAAATTGATGAGAACTCAGTTTCATTTGAATAGGTGAGTATTTTATATGTAGGAAAACAGGACCATCAGAATAACAGGAACGATCGAAACTTTCCAATTAAATTTGGTCCATGAGAAAAAATCCATTTGCTACTTCCTAAACCTATTAAATATGTCACACACTTTAAGTAATTTAACTGTAAAGACTGAGAATTGGGTTCAGTCAAGTTCTCAAGTATAAAGGTGGAGGAAGCATGATTATATAGAAGCATATATAAAAAAGATCTGGGGGTTTCAGTGGACTACAAAATTAATTTGAGTCAGTGGTGTGATATGGAAGCCAAGAAACGTCATGCTGTCTTTGAGTGGAAAGACAGTGTTGTGCAAATTTATAGACTTCCTTTAATCCAAGTTGGTTAGAATGAATCTGGAATATCATATTCAGTTTGGGACACTACAGGTTAGGAAGGATATATATATATATGTATACAGGTATATATTTATTTTTATTAAAGCTTTTTATTTGCAAAACATATGCATGGGTAATTTTTCAACACTGACACTTGCGAAGTTTTCTGTTACAAATTTTTCTCCCCTTCCCCTCATACCCTTCCCTAGATGGCAGGTAGTTCAATATATGTTAAATATGTTAAAATACATGACAAATCGAATATATGTATACATATTTATATAGTTTTCTTGCTGCACAAGAAAAATCAGATCTAGAAAGAAAAAAATAACCTGAGAAAAAACATAATGCAAACAAACATCAATAGAGAGCATGAAAATGCTATGTTGTGGTCCAGACTCAGGTCCCACAGGCCTCTCTCTGGGTGTATATGGCTTTCTTCATCACTTAACAACTAGAACTGGTTTGAAACATCTCATTGTTGAAGAGAGCCACGTCCATCAGAATTGATCATCATATAGTCTTTTGATTATTATTATTTTTATTAAAGCTTTTTATTTACAGAATGTATGAGTGATTTTTTTACATTGACCTTTGCAAAACTTTTTTTTTGTTCCAAGCTTTCCCCCCCCTTCCTCACATCTCCCACCCCTAGATGACAGGCAATCTAATACATGCTAAATATGTTAAATTATATGACAAATCCAATATATGTATACATATCTATACAGTTATCTTACTGCACAAGAAACATCAGATCTAGAAAGAGAAAAAAAACAACAACCCTAGAAGGAAAACAAAATGCACGGAAATATTCACAGAAAGCTTAAAATGCTGTGTTGTGGTTCACACTCAGTTCCTTCAGGCCTCTCTCTAGATGTATATGATCATCATATAGTATTGTTGTTGCTGTGTATGATGATCTCCTGGTTCTGCTCGTTTCACTCAGCATCAGTTCATGCAAGTCTCTCCAGGCCTCTCTGAAATCATCTTGCTGGCTGTTTCTTTTTTTCTTTTTTTTTTTCACCTTCAATAATTGACATTTATTAGTTATCAAGTAATATACAAACTGTGATACATATACTAATATATCATATAATATATAATTCATATTTATTTAATAATTTTATTTAATAAACTAAATATTTAATAATAAATTTAATTAATATATACTTATACAAATATATAAACAAAATATAAAAGCATTTCCAAATAGCAAACGCATAATTCATAGCTGTTTGGATTAATTCCTCCTTTTTCCTACCCCATTCCAATCTGATAAAGATAATAGTGATTATTTTTTAAAAGCATTTGACAAATCCTGCAGATTTTTTTAGTAAAAGTTTTAAGAAAAAAAAAGGAGTTGGGGAAAACTCTGGTTCTGAGTTCTGTTTAATCTTCCCATGGTAGTTTCATAGTATGGCATGCTCCTTTGCTCTACCAGGCCAAATCTTGTTCTAATCTGCTTCAGTACCTTCCACTTTTTCCCATCTTCCATAGGTTCACAGCTACAAAGTTTTCTGCTTGGAACCTAACAATATTCCAGGAACAAATTTAATTCTCACTACTCTATCTTAGTCAGCTGTCAGGACAGTAGGGGGGTCACTGTCTTCCTTGCCCATCCTGTCATGCCTTGCTGGCCGTTTCTTACAGAGCAATAATATTCCATAACATTCATATACCATAATTTATTCAGCCACTCTCCAATTGATGGGCATCCCTTCAGTTTCCAGTTTCTAGCCACTACAAAAAGGGCTGCCACAAACATTTTTGTACATGTGGGGCCCTTTCCCTAGTTAGGAAGAATATTAACAAGCTGAAAAGTAGCTAAAAGTGAATGTCCAATAGCAAAAAACCTTGGTGTCATGGTACAGAAGAAAGAGTGCTAGCTGTGGGGCCAAAAGATAAGTGTTTAAATCCCACCACCAGTGCTTACCATTTGGGACAAGTCACTTGATCTTGATCATTTTATTATCTATGTCCTCTGAGATCCTTTCTAGTTGTATAACTGAGAAGAGGAAACTTAGCAAAAATCCAGTCACTGTCTACAAGTCAGTATGTCATTTGTTAAGCAAGTATTTCCCTCTTCACTTGTGAGACAAAAGTCCAGAAGCCCCTTTCTAATGGGGAACAACATGCATTTAGAAAATGAAATACAAAATTTATACAAAAACACTTATATAAAGCAACTGGAAAGATAAAAATGGTTTTCCTGAAGGAGACAAAAGCTGAGCTTTTTTCTTTCTTTCTTTCTTTAAAACTTAAATACAGAATTGAAAAAGAAAACAAAACTAAACAGAAAAAGGGGAAAAAATGCCATATGCATAGCAGAACCCAGGAGGATTCAAAATATGAGACAATAAAGTGGCATTTCAAGAAAGTCTATCTAATAAACATTACACATCGTGTTCAGTTGTCCACCTTTTCCTTGTAGATTTTCTTTTGTGCACTTTTCTCCCTTTTTTTACTTTATTATTTTTTTCTCCCTTCCTCCCCAATCAAGCTAAACTTTAAAGGAAAACAGGTTTTCTTTAAAGTAGAAGGGAGGATCATTTTTAGGTATCGGGGACAAACTGTGCAAAGGTGTGGAGGCAGGAGAGAGAATATTTGAGGGACTGTCATGTGTTGGAAGTTTTAGGACAAGCATATATTTTAACATAATTAACATGTATTGGACTACCTGCCCTCTAGGGGAGGGTTGGGGAGTAGGAGAGAAAAATTTGTAACAGAAGGCTTTGTAAGGGTCAATGTTGAAACATTACCCACGTATATGCTTTGCAAATAAAAAGCTTTAATAATAAAAAAAAAAAGTTTTAGGGCACAGCAGTGTGGTACAGTGGATAGAGCTCTGGGCCTGGAGTAAGAAAGACCGAAGTGCAAATCTGGCCTCAGATGCTTAGTAGTTGTGTGACTCTGGGCAATTCTTTTAACTTCAGTCTGTCTCAGTTTCCACATTTGTAAAAAAAAAAATGGGATGATAATATAATTTACCTCCCAGAGCTGTTCCAATGATCAAATGAGATAATTCTTTGTAAAGGATTTTGTGATCCTTAAAGCACTATTTAAATGTTAGCTGCGATTAAGACTATGATTATGACCTTTTGTCACATCTGAGAGAGATCTTAGATACTAATATTTCAGAGCTGGATGGGACTTTAAAGAGCATCCAGGCTAACCCCCTCAGAGGGGGAAACTGAGGAAAGTGACTTTCATGGCTGTGCAGCCAGAGGCCTTGTTTAACTCAACAAGTGTTTCTAAAGTTTCTAAAGAGGCCTACAGGAGACATCAAACTTCTTGCTTTGTCTTCTTAAGCGTGTATGAAAACTAGCCGGAGAGTCTCTGCAAGGTGAGCTAAATCTACTTGTCTGGACTCCCTTTCTCCGATACTGAATTGCGGTTAAATATCGAATACAGCTGATTTGGGTACTTCAGGAAATGCAATAGCAGATATCCTGTACCTAATTCAAGATTCATTCATGAAAAATTCAGCTCTAAATAAAAATTCGAATGCTCCCCCCCATTCTTACTCTTTACTCATTTAAAATTTTCACAGGATGTTAAATGGAGGGAAAGGGGTGTCTAGGATGTGATAGACAGTGAGGAAGGAAAAGACAGGATTTTTTTTTCTATCTCATTTTTTCTTAACTCCCCTAGTGCCAGACTCATTATTGGGAAGGAACAATGCCTCCCGATAATGAACTATTTTCTATTCAGGGCGGCAAGTCAAATACTCGTTTCTCATTAATAATTCAATGTGACAAATTTATTACCTTGAAGGTGCTGCAAGTCAATTAGACAATGGGAAATTGTGTCTTCCTCTCAGCCTACTTAATTGGCTTTCAAGTGTGACATTCATCAAAACCTTGACTTTTCCTGTAAACTTTTTATTCTGGAATTACACCCCCTCCAAATACATACCCTGCCCCAGGTTGCTCTGGAGGCCCTGAAGAGCAGTCTTGATGACTAGGCCACTTGTGACTGTCCACTGGCTGTGGGATGCCAAGGGTGCCCCAAGGAGATGCCCAGTCCTAGTTGCCTTTGGTTCAGGTGCTGTCTTTATAAAGATAAGGATGCAGAATGAGTAATGTGGTATGGTGGAAAGGGTATTGAGTCTGGAGTCAGAAGATCTGAGGGTTTTTTTGGCCAAAAGGTTTTTTTTTATTTAGGAGAAGAGGTTATAAACAAAATGAAGAGGTAAAATAGGCACCAGGCACTCCTTATGGCCTAAATATGAAATAGATTTGGGAGAGCTATAGGGTTATTAAGGAAAGGAGTTTGGAAGAATCTATAAAGCAATATACCACAAGGCCTGAGTGTGCCATTGACTGGAGGGTTAGATCCATAGAGGAGCTGAGCAGCTTAAAAAAGTTTCCTAGTAAGGACAAAGATGCCCTTAAAGGGAAGATGCTATGAGGGAGAGAGAATATTTCATAGTGGACTTAGCCCTGGAAAGGACTGAGCCAGGATCTGAGTTTGAATTCCTGCTTTGCCGTTTCCTGGGTGATTTTGGGCACATCAGTAAATTTCTCTGAGATTGCTTCCTCTTCTGTAAAATGACAGAGCTGGGTTAGATGGCCTTTGAAGTAGAGCCATGATTCAGTGAGCTTATGATTGCAGTGAAAAGGGCTTTAGATATAAAACAAGAGGACCTGACTTTGAATTCTGCTTCTATTTTCTACCCAGGTTATTTGAGCCTCAGTTTCCTTCTCTGTGCAGTAAGGGGGGTAGACTTCTGTTGTTCAGTTGCGTCTGACTCTTTTATGATCCCATTTGGGATTTTCTTGACAAAGTTAGTGGAGTGGTTGGCCATTTCCTTCTGCAGCCCATTTTATAGATGGGGAAACCAAGGCAAACGTACCCAGGGTCATACAGCCAGTAAGTATCTGAGGCCGGATTTGAACTCAGGTCTTCCTGAATATAGGTCTGGTGTTTTATCCACTGCACCACTTAGCTTCCTGGAGTGTGGACTATGTGCTTCCATAGCTCTGTTATTCTGTGATCCTTTTACATGATCTCTCTTGACTTTACAGAGGTCTAGATTGTAAAAGCTTGAAAGGAGCTTAGGGATCATAAAGTCCTACCTCCTTTCCACCTATAAATACTATGAATTTGGAAGTATATAGAAAAGAAATCCCTAGGTTTCATGTTTGTTGGTAGGTTATAGCCCATTTCTTCTCTTTGATGCCTTAAGACATAGAGGACAACCCACAGGGGATGATGGGAGGTCCCCTTCTCCTGGACAAATACATATGCTCTAGCTGAAATCCTTACTATTAATGTAACAGATGCATTTTAAAAATAATTTTTCTTTTTTTATTTCTCAAAAATTTGTTGATAGAAACAAGTGCATTCAAATGGAGCACTGAGCAAAAATAATTAATCTGGAATATTAATAACACTAGAGAATCTCATAGATTATTTTTTTTTCAGATTTCAAACTAGCAACATTATTTCAAATATCAGATTAAATTAGAATCCAAAATAATTTTTTCAATTATAATTATTTCATTTATTTCTTCTCTCTCCAATCCCCCCATTCACTGAAAAGAAAGATAGAATTTTTGTGTCACATAAAGTTATATTTGGCCTATTCAAGCCAAATTCTTCAACTAACCACAACCCAAAATGTGTTTTTTATTCTGCATTTTAGTCCATTATATCTCTGTCATGTAGTATTCTTCTTCATCATCCTCCTGGATTTATGGTTGATTATTTAATTGATCATGGTTCTTAAATATTTTGAACTTGTTCATCTTTACACATTGATATTATAGCATAAATTATGTGATATTTAAAAAGTTCTGAGAGACCAAGTTTAATTAAAATCAGTTTTTATCAACTGCTTCTAGAAAGCAGTCAACAAAATAGAAACATTGTTCCTTCGGCAGCCCAAGAGGTCACTTCCTGAGGTTTTTATGCCTTCAGACAAAAAGGTCATCTAACAGCTATCAAATCTAATTGGTTGACATGATGGAAAGTGGGTTATATTATATTAAAATGAAGGTCTTGGGGTACATGACCTGTGTTACTCAAGTCTTGGTCCCAGACGCGTCAATTTCCATATTACCTATCTGAGCAAACACAGTGACCTGGGATATAACCTTTAGCCTAAATTTAGGATTTCTTTTACAATCTGATTAGATCCTGCCTGGGGGAAATCCCGAAGAGAAATTCCCCACACTGATTGGTTTCTGGATGAAGAATTAGAAAAGGGGAAAAACTTTGGTTTTAATAAAAAATTAGTTATTAAACATGAGAGAGGAATGTTCACTTCTCACAATTGGTCATCTGGTTCTGTTCACATCATTTTGCATCGATTCATATTAATCTTTCCAGGTCTTTATGAAACCATCCCTTAGTTTCAGTATAATATTATTTTAGTATTTCAGCATAGTAGTATGCCATCATAATCATACACCACAATCTGTTCAGTTGTTCCCCAATTCATGGGCATCTCCTCAATTTCCAATTCTTTGCCATCACAAAAAGAGCTGCCATAATTACTTTTCTACATACAGGCCCCTTTCCTCTTTCTTTGATTCCTTTGTAGTAGCTGTATCACTGAATCAAAGGATATTCACTGTTTAGAAACTTTTGGGGCATAGCTCGAAATTGCTTCCCAGAATGTTTGGACCAATTCAGAGCTCTATTAACAGTGCATCAATGTGACTTTACTTCAGCTCCTCCAAATTTTGTCTCCCCACCCCCGTCTCTGTCTCTCTCTCTGTGTCTCTCTCTCTGTCTCTGTCTCTGTCTCTCTCTCTGTGTGTCTCTCTCTCCCCCCTTCTTTTTGTTAGCTTTGCCAATCTGATGAGTATGGGTTGGGACCTCAGAGTTGCTTTAATGTGCTTTTATCTAATTATTTGGAGCATTTTCTTCGTAAGGCCGTATATAGCATGCTTTCTTCCCTGGAGAACTGCCTGTTGATATCCCTAGATGATTTGTCATTTGGGCAATGGCTCTATATATGCATTTTAAGTGGGTTAAGGGTTTATTGATCAGGGAGAAGTAACTTATTATCTTTTTTTTAAAAAAGGTGTTTTTATTGATATCTTTTGTTGTTATATTGGATTCTTTTTTTTTCAATTTTATCCCATCCCCTTCCAATGAAACCTTCTTAACGACAGAAAAAATATTCTAAAGCAAAATCTATCAATATAATGGTTACATCTGAAAGTATATGTAATAATCCACATCTGTAATTAATTGTTTCATCATTTGTTCAGTGTTATTTTCACACATATAGTCCTTGGAAGTAATTTCTATGGAGAAGGAACCAGTCAGCCCCACCACCTGTCAATCAACTGTCACCCACAGGGCGACAAGTAATATTGAGGGGGAGACAGGAGACAGCATATGCAAGGTAGGTCAAACCACCACCACCATCTTGATCCACCATATCTCCTCAGACCAGTGGAGACAGCCCAGTACCATGAACCTAAGAACCTTGAGAGTTCTTAGATTGCTTCCAGGCTGGTGCCTTCAGCCCCCATCCAGGAAAGGAACCCTTGTGGAAATGCAGCCTGGCTATGGTTCTTACAGAGGCTACATACAGACCCAGAAAAGAAAGTCAGCAAACACCTTGGCCCGGTCAAATCAGAAAATAAAAACAATTCATTAGTGCAAATGACCTTACCATCTGCTTTGTCAGTATACCCTAAGGACATGGAATCTACCTATCTAATTTGCAACTAAAACCTTCTCAATACCAGTGTGAGCTCTGTGAGGGTGGAGACAGTCTGAAATTTCTATTTGAATACTCAGTGCTCAGCGCACACTAATCATTTAAATGCTATATTTATTCATTCATTCATTATAGTCATTGTTTATATTACTCTCATGGTTCTTACTTTGCTCTGTATCAGTTCATAAAAATCTTCCTATACCTCTCTGAATTCTTTATATTTATTTCTTACAGAATGGTGATTTTCATTTAAACTTTAACAATAAATGATTTTATAAAAAATATTATGGATTATACTTCCCAGAAGCACAATTTCATTTCCTAAGAAAGGTAAATACCAGAAAGACACAATTGATTTCTATCATTAGATCAGAGATTTGAAGCTTGAAGGGACCTTAGAGACCATTTAATCCAACCCCCTCAATTTACAAAAAACTGATCATACAGCATCAATTATTGAATAGTATATAGAACCAATATGTCAAACATGTAGCCAGTGGGCCTCATGCAGGGCTGCAACAGTCCTAAGTGCTGCCTGTGATATTTTTTGTTTGCTGGGAGCTTCTGTATTTTTTTCTTTTGCTATACCAAAAGTACTGGAACTAACATTTTGGTATAAATGGGACCTTTCTTTCTATGTTTGATCATTTCAGCTATATGCCTAGTTTGCTAGGTCAGAGTATATGAACAGTTTAGTGACTTTTCTCACAGAATTCTAAATTGTTCTTCAGAGCGGTTGGACCAATTCACAGCTTTCCTAATGGTGTGTTTTAGTGTGCTTGTTTTCCAGCAGTCCCTCTGCTATCGACTATTTCTACCTTTTATCATCTTTGCACCTTTGAGGTGTGAGATTAAACCTAAAAGTTGTTCCATTTTTGCTTCTCTTATTATTTGTGATTTAGAGCATTTTTTTTCATATTGTTATTGATAGTCTGTGAATCTTTTGAAAACTGATCCATCATTTGAGAAAGTATCTCTTGTGGAATGACTTTTGGTTTGTGTCAATTATTTGTATTTCTTAGATATCAGTTTCATCAGAAATATAAGATGCAAAGATTTTTCTTCTTACCCATTGATTTGTCTTCTCATTCTGGTTGCACTGATTTTGTCTGTACAGAAGCTTTTTGATTTTATGTATTTGAAATTGTCCATTTATATGTCCATTATCTCCTTAGTTGCAATGGGGAACTATCACTTTCATTCTCTTTTTAAAAAAAGATAGATAAGATATTTTATATTGAAGTCATATATCCAAATGGAGTTTATTTTGATGTGTATTGCAAGAAGTAATATTATACTGCAAATACATTAAGCTATCCTTATCCCTACTCTTATCTTTATCATGAAAGCTAAACTTAGGCTCAGCTCTAATTTTAAACATATGATCTAGGACCAATGGTGGAAGTTACAAGGAGGCAACTTTTGGCTTGATTAATGAATAAACTCCTAACAGAGTTGTCTGAACATGGAGTGGGCTGCCTCGAAATTGAACAGGCTCCTTGTCTCTGGAGGTGTTTGGGTGATCACTTGTTAGGGATGTTGTAGAAAGAGTGTTTGCTTAAGTAGTGGTTGTCTTGCTGTTCCTGGTTATTTCTAATATTATTCTACAATAATTGTAATAATGATAGCTGATGTTCACGTGAGATTTTAAGGTTTGCAAAACACTTTACACAGATGATTTCATTTTATGCTCACAGCAGTCCTGTGAGCAGATGAAGAAAATAAGTCTGAAAGAGATTGTGATTTTTTAGTCATACAACTAGAAAATCACTCAAGTACAATTTCAACTCCAGGCTTCTGGACTCTAAGTCTAGCATCCTCTCTGCTATGTGATATAACTATCTCTGTATAAGGGGAATAATGGTCTAGCTCACAAGATTGTCGTGATTACCCAATGAGGTAATGGATATAGATATTGGCTGTTATTATCCCTGATGTGGGCTTCTAAAAAGGGCTCAGAGGCCCCAGGACAAAGGTTGATTTTGTTCTGAATAAAAGAATAAGTGTGGAAAAAGTTTCAGACACTGGGATTAGAGGGCAAATCCAGGTGAGATTCCACTACACTCTCCTTGTATTATTCTTTCTCAAACTAGTGGCTTCTTGGTTAGTAAATGCTGATAGGTTCCACTTGAATAAAATCTTCTATATCCAACACAAATTTGCCAAACAGACAAATCAGAAGGTGGTTCTGGATGTTACCAACCAATTCTCTGACTTGCCAATGGATGAACCATTCCTTTCAGTAAGGAAAATGGGGGTGGAGTGGATGGTGACAAGACACTAGTGGGTTTTTTTTTAGTACCCTATTCCACATAAACAGTCCTATTTACCCCGCCTTTGTCTGCAAGCCTCCAGTAAGGGGAAAACGACTTTTTTTCTGGAGCAGCCCATCCTTTTTTGGGACAGCTATAACAATATGATATAATATAATATGATATATGATAATAAATATATAATATGTAACTAAATATAATATAAAGGGACTGACATCCCTGTCATTTCACCCAAACCTGCCTCTCTACTGCTTTCACCTACTGCTTCTCATTCTGTCCTCTGGGACCAAGCAGAACAATTCTTAAACTTTATCCACTTGATGGATGAAGATGACATTCATGTTCCCTACTAAGTCATCCTCTGGGCACACTTGTCCCATTTCTGGCATGAACTTTCACCCCTCCCTTCTCCCTGCCCTTGCCACCCTTTTCCTTCTCTGATTGCTTGCTGTCCATCACTTGGCAGTGGAATAGTTGTTCACAATTTCTCTTCTGCTATCTTATGCCTGAATCTCTCAACCAGGACATAAAAGGGGCGCCCATGCATTTTTCCTTCTCTTGTTTCCCCACAATGCCCAACACAGTCCTGGGAATAGGCTAAGTAATAAATACTAGTTAATTGGTTGATTTCTGCCTTTTTAGGAAGAGACTTAAGGCAGTGGGGGAGAAGAATGCTTAACAGACAATCTCTCAGAGTTTGGCACTTCCCGTGAACACCTGATCTGGTATTCATGAGCCATCCCGGGCTGTCTGTTTAAGAAACGTAAACTCTTTTGCTCAGGTTGTCACTATGCTGGCTTTTTATTGATTTCCTTCTTTTTAGCCTCCAGCTGAAATGTGATTCCCTGGTGATAGGTCTCTTAGTGCGAGTTTCTTGCTGTAACTCAAATTGAAGAGGCAGTTGTGGGGTTGTCCAATGACTGTCACATTCAAAAATCATGAGACCTGGGCCCAGATCCAAGTTTTGCCACTCAATGGCCAGCTGTGTGACCTTGAACTGCTCTTTGGACCTTAATTTCTTCACCTGAAAAATGGGAACAATTCTACTTGAACTGCCTCCCTCCCAGGGTGGTTGTGAGAATCTGATAAAAGGTGGCCATGGGAGTAGTGGGAAGCAGCCTAGAATTAGAACTAGGAAAGACTTGAGTTCAAATGCTGTCTGTCATTTACCTCCCTAAGCCTCAGTTTCCTTCCTCATAGAATGGGTTCATTATCCCTGTTCTGTATTGAAACTGTGTACCTGATAGGCAACATGGAGTGCATTCAAGTTCCATCTGACCGTGTGTGATCCTGAGCAACTCATTTAATCTCTGACTCAGTTTTTCATCTGTAAAATGAGAATAATAATGACACCTACCTCACAGGTTGATGCGGATATCTAGTGAAATGCTTTGCAAACTTTAAGATGTTACATATTATTATATTAATATTTTTATAAGTGACCTTTCATTGCCCCAGGCAACTTGCTAAGGCACCAATGTGCAGAAAACATGCACATCTGTATTAAGAGGAAGAGTTTCCTCACCCAGCTATTTCTTCAATCAGTGAGATCACATGTGCCCCCCAATCCAAATAATACTATGTAGCTCCCAGGGTTATCTGGGATAGGTTTGGAGACCTTAAAACACAAGAGAAGGGGGATTTGTTCTTATTATATGAATTCACACCTAATTTTATCTGAGGGCAGTGGCTAGAAAAGAAGGCTCCTGTGAAAGGATGCCCCAAGTCATCATAGCAAGGTCAAGGGAGAATTAATTAATGGTTACTTTGTTCACCTCAAGGAAAGGAGTAATTAACTATTCCTGAACCTATGTTTGGAAAAACTGTCTCCAGAGGAGATGACCCCCTCTTCTCATTCTAACTCGTAAGGGATTCTTTTTCATTTTTAGGTGTGGCACTGGAACCCATTAATAGGAAAGTGTTTAAAATGATCAACACAGAGAACATTCTGAAGTTTCTCCATTCCACAAACCCCCAATCTTATTTTAAAAAAAATTGTCATTCATTCGTTCTCTATTATACTGGAGAAAGCAGTATTAATGTAGCGGGCAAGGCACTGGATTTGGAATCGGTCAGTTTGGGATCACAGTCACTGACTGTGTGATGTTGGGCAAATCACTTAACATCTCTGTGTCTTAGCTTAGTTTTTTGTAAAGTCAGACTGCTGTCCTTTAAGGTCCCTTCCAAATTTAGATCTAGGTTTCTATGATTCTTGATCGACTGAAAAAAGTATCTAAATTCTTGATATCTTACTGTTGATCGCTGATGATGTTGATATTTTTTGCATGGAGCTTACATACAACATAAATCTTTCAGATGGCTGTAAGGCTGTACATTTGGGAGAAGGTGCAGTTTCTCCCCTACTCCATAGAAGGGATTTTCTTAATTGACTAAAGATTACGCACCTTTGCAAGTTTATTTCATCCACTCTGTCCTCCTAGCTGTTTTCCAGATGTGCTACTCACTCTCCTGCCTCTGGTCATTCACACAAACCATCCTTGAATACTTTGCTTCTTGACATTTCCCTCTTGAAATCTTTTAGTTCCTTCCCAGCTCAGCTCATGGGTCACAGCCTCCAGGGAACCATGTTTTTCTCCCAAAAGATTTTTTTTTTACAAAGTTGTGATTCTGTTTGGGCTGAATATCTGTACCTATTTCTCTGCAATCCCACTGACACTGAATTGATTTTTCAGATAGCAACTCCAGTCCAACTCATTTATTAATTTGTATTTAAAAAGAAATTTCAGTGACATCATTTGATTTTACATCAGCTGCATTTCCCAATGTCTCTTTCTTCCTTCCTCCCTCTCAGGGAGCAATCCCTATTTGAAAGGATAAAGAAAAGGAGAAAACCCAGTCTTGCAACACTGACTAACATATTGCAAAAAATCTGACATTCTATATTATCAAGTCTCATTGCTTTAAATGATTTTTTGCCAACTTTATGGATGAGAGGTGCTATCTCAAAGTTGTTTTAATTATCTTTAATTATTAGTGAGATTGAGCAGTTTTTCAGGTGATCACTAACAATATGTTTCCTCTTTTGAAAATGATCTGTTTACAGACCAAATGTGTTCAAGAACACATTTTGGTCCAAACTTAGATTTAATTGTTTCTAAGTAGAAAACCTTACAGTGATATACAGTGATTTCCTTCTTCCTTCCCTCCCTCCCTCCCTTCCTTCCTCCCTCCCTTCTTCCCTCCCTTCCTTCCTCCCTCCCTTCCTTCCTCCCTCCCTCCCTTCTTCCCTCCCTTCCTTCCTCCCTCACTCCCTTCTTCCCTTCCTTCCTTCCTTCCTTCCTTCTTTCCTTCCTTCCTTCCTTCCTTCCTTCCTTCCTTCCTTCCTTCCTTC
>JAJPUD010000360.1:413979-519987 GCA_023553655.1 Myrmecobius fasciatus
TCTTTCTTTCCTTCTTTCCAATTGGGGATAAGTGACTTGCTCAGGGTCACACAGCTAGGAAGTGTTAAGCATCTGAGGTCACATTTGAACTCAGGTCTTCCTGACTTTAGGGCTGGTGCTCTATCCACTGCACCATGTAGCTGCCCACCAGCAATTTCTTGACCAATTTCAGGGGTATGCTGGAGTCAGCTTGAACCAACTCTTAAGAGCCAATTATTGTGTTACAAATTAGACCTTAATTTATTATTTTTGTTGAGTTATCTAGACTTGAGAAAGTAATGGGAAAAGTTTCAATAATGCAGATTAAGCTTAAAAGTGTGTTGTACAGATAATCCCTCCCCCCAAAGCCAGTTGTTAAGCATTTCCAACACACCCCTGATTAGAGCTCTCCCAATGTAGGATGAGCTTTTTATTAGGATGGAGTGGGTTCTTCCTCCCTGGAGATTTTCAAGCAGAGCCTGGAGGCTCCTCTGTGGGAATGCTTCGGGCAATGGCCGTCTCTTTCAGTCCCAGGTTGGCCTGCATGGCCAGAGAGCATCCTTTCCTCTCTGAGATGTGATGAGTCTGTGAGTCCCTCACCACATCTGTGGTTTCTGTTCTTGCCTTTATTTCTCATGTTCCCCTCTCTTGGATTTGGAAGCACTAAACTCCCGTGACAGAAAGCTAGGGAAGCCTAGTGGTATTGGGATTGACTGTTGATTGACTGTTGGTCTCAAGCCCAAGAGAGATCCATGTTGAAAGCGCAGTCCCATAGGTGCCCTTATAGCGAAGGTTGGTGACAAGCCACTCAGCCAGAGGTTTTGAACCCAGACTTGTCATAACAATAATTTCTGAATCTCATTGTCCCATTAAAGCACCATTAACCTGTCAGCATCTATATCTCCTTCCCACCTGTAAGTCAATAAAAAACAGTTTTTCCTTTTTCTCCTCAATATTGGAAAGGATTAGAGCTATATGTGGGTGAAGGCCTAGAAAGATACAGGATAGAATTCATCAAGCCTTCTTTAAAAACCCCTGAGTTCCTGCCCTTCTGCACCCTTCCCCTCCCCAAACTGCAGTCTGAATTATTTAGCTACTCAAATCAATCCATTTTTCTTTCTTCAGTAGTTGGACAATAAAAGTAAGATTTACTGCAGCAAGTGAATAATAAAAAAGGAATTAGCCGAAAACAAAGAAAAAGATGCTTACATGGCAACCTTCTGTGTTAATCAAAGTCTCACGGACAGGCTGGACGATCAATATTTGACTTCAAGATGAAATACAGCAGAGCTTCCGTGGCTGGGGGGGAGAGGCTGAAGGGGGGAGGCTCTGGATAAAAAGGCATCTGGGCAGTGTCAACGGAAAGGGGCAAATGCAAAAATCCATATTGTCTTTTGGTGAGCTCTGAGACAGGGGCCTTCTCTGAGGCTCAGAAATGACAGTGTTTTCGGGGATTGCATCAAAGTTCAACCTGATTGTCTCATCTGCAGAAGAAGGCCATCTGTCTCTTTTCTCTGAATCATCTACATAATTGACTTTCAAACAAGCCTCTAAGAAACAGGCATTTATCACCCTAATTGTGGCAGGCTGAGGGTGAGGACCTGCCATTTTATCAAAATGATAGCAAATGACACTCCAGTTCCTTATCCCTCTTGTCTTTTCCCAGATTTCTTTCAGATTTCTTACACACAGACCAGGTTCTAATCCTCCACCAAATTCCACTCCCCCCAAAAACAAAAAACCACAAACAAACCAGAAAGATGGCTGAAGACAAATGGTCCCAGGGCAAATGGAAGCCAGTCCCAGGAGAACGAGTAAATGTCTACTTGACAATTTAGAAAGGTACGCTATAAGGGTGGTGAGAGAGGAACCTAGAATTATCTCTGGTTCAGGTTTGACTGCCTAGGAATTTAATTGCTGATGTTCTCCATATCCAGATGAAATTAATAATAACCATTCTGATTTGGAATCAGAGGACCTGGGATCAAAAGTCAGATCTGCCTGTGTGATCTGGGTAAGTCACTTCCCTCCCTCTATGATTCAGTTCTCTTCTCTGTAAAATGAGTGAGCTGGACTAGGTGACCTTGAAGGTCCTTTCCATTGCTAGGCGTAGGAGCCTTTGATTTGTGTTTTTAACTCTTTAGAGTTTCCTAAGCATCCACAGGTAAGGCACCTGGAAGAAGGAAGACCAGGTTCTAATCTCACCTCATACACTTCTTAGCTATGTGGCCCCTGGAAGAGTCCCGTTACATCTCTCAGACTCTATAAAATAGGGGATTTGGTCTCAGGAGCTTCCAAGACCTCTTCCAGCTCCAGATTGACGAAGTTGGACTAGATGGCTTCTAAGGTTCCTTCTAGCTCGAGAGTTTTGACTTTATGATCTTAAGGTGATGAGAAGTTAAAGTGGAGGAAAGGTATTAGGACCAGATATACAGTTCTATGGAGAGAGAATAATCGATCCTAAATGAGCTTATGAGAAAGTAGCAAGAGAAAGGGAAAGAGAAGAGGGCCCAGGACAGAGCCTAGAGGGGATGTCCTGGTGTGGGAGATAGTTGATTTTGTAGCAAAAGAGACTGCTAAGGAACTGTCCAAATTACAGGATCTATGTTCAAAGCCTGCCTTTTTCACACTATGATCAAGTCACTTAACTCTCTCGGTATCGGTTCTTCATTGACAAAAATGAGAAATTTGGAATTGATGTCCCTTAAGGTTTCATCCAGCTCTGAATTTATGGGTTGGAGGACAACTGGGAGAAAGCAGTGTTACAGAAATAGAGACACTTGTTGAACATACGCAGCTTTTACTAAGTGTTTAGCTGTGAAAGGAGGAGGAGGGATCAGGGACGAGAGCTTCAGGAACTGGCGCTGAGAGATGGCCGTATTTGGAGGTGGTGGGAAAGGAGGCAGTAGAGAAGGAGAGAAGGGAAAAGTGAGGTCCAAAATGATGTTTGAAGTCACCCAGTTTGTAAGTGGCAAAGGTGAGCTTCCAACCTAGCTGTGTGGCTTTGGGCCAAGGATCTTTCCACATTGCCACTTGGGTCTCTCCTGTAGGATGATGTAGAAAAGGAGGCTTCTTGAAAGTCTCTTAGTGGGAGATCTCCCATTTCCTCACCACCCCATCTCCCTGCTCCAAGGAATCAGAGCCTGTTGCTGGGCAACTGATCTCCACAGGGACCCATCACGCCAGTTGCTGAGCAGTCTCCTCATCTCTGTAGGCATTAGCTACTCCCCAGCAAGTCTGAAAGCACATCAGTTCTGAGCTCTTCACTATTGGTCGGATCTCCAGGGTGACTCTGCTTTGGAAAAAAGCTCTTCTTCTATAATTTGTTTAAACTGCAGATGCCATTTTGTTTCTCCCTATGCACAATAATATGTGTTTCTCGGCCTGGGTATCTTAGTTTCTTCTCATCATTGCTGGTAAAGACCTTGACTGGATCACCAGGTGCAGCAAAAAGGCCTAATGAGCAAGTTCCAGAATTGTGTTTCAGCTGATTTTTCTTTATTTCAAGATAATTCCCCCTCCTCCCCAGGAAGTCCATCTATCTTGAGGATAAAGAAATGAAAGTACATTTTCGATTCAGAAGGGAAAAAGGGTGTTTGTATCTTTCTGGTGTGGTTAAGCTTCACACACTTATTTGCTAACAGGAAAGAGGCTTAATTAATCATTAATTAAAGGTAACTAATCAAGGTAGATTTTTTTTGATTAAATAAATGAAAACTACCATGAAAGGAAGAGCATACATTTATATTATTTTTTAAAAAATATTTCTATTGGAAATATTACTTGCAATCCCTTTTTCCCTGAGAAATTTTTATGTGACTAAGTATATAGGTATATAACCTATATATACAAATCAAACATTTACTGATAATCAATCATAATTTTGCCAACCCACTTTATTTTTTTCTGATTATACATGTACATTTATTTTTTTTTTAAAAATACACATTTCTTTGTGAATCATATTGGGAGATAAAAAGTAGAACAAAAAGGAAAAACCATGAGAGAAAATAACAGAAGAAAAAGAAAAGTAAATGAACATAGCCTGAGTTGATTTTTGTTCAATTTCTATAGTTTTCTCTCTGGATGCAGATGACATTTTCTGTCCAAAGTCTATTGGATCACTGAACCACTGAGAAGAACCAAGTCTTTCATAGTTGATCATTGAAGTCTTGCTGTTGTTGTATATTCCTGGTTCTGTTTGTTTCACTCAGCATCAGTTTGTGCAAATCTTTCCAGGCCTTTCTAAAATCAGCTTGTTCATCATTTTTATAGTACAATAATATTCCATTACTTTTATATTTGGTATATAGACTTGTGATGGGAAAGTGCCATCCACATCCTGAGAGAGAACTATGGAGACTGAATGTGGATCAAAGCAGAGTATTTTCACCTTTGTTGTTGTTTGTTTGCTTGTTGTTTTTTTTCTTTCTCGTGTTTTTCCCTCTTTCCATCAGATTTTCTTATGCAGAATGGTGAATATGGAAATATATGTAGAAGAACTGCACATGTTTAATCCATATTGGATTATTTGATGTCTAGGGGAGAGTGGAGGTGGGAAAGGAAAGAGAAAAAATTGGAACACAAGGTTTTGCAAGGGTGAATGTTGAAAACTAGCTTTGTGTGTATTTGAAAAAATAAAATTCTTTTAAAATTAAAAAAAGAAGAAGCTTTGGTATGGTGGATTGGGAACTGGCCTTGGAACCAGGAAAATTTGATTTCATATAAATCCCACCAAGGTCATATACTACTGCCTGTATGACCCTGAGAAAATCAGGCAACTTCTTGGTGCTTTCAGTCTATAAATTGCAGATAAGAGGGTCAACCTGCATCAGTAGATAGAATCTCTATGCCGATGAAATCACAGGTCCAGCCACATCCCCTTCCTTGGACATTTAGTTTTATTTGATGCCTGTTGTCTTTATCTTACAATCATTTCCTTCTTCATCTCCATCCCAGATTGAACACTCCTTTGTGATGGAGAAACAATTGGACAAAACATTTGATTCCAGAAATATTATCTGACGATGTGTACACCGTTCTATCCCAGGAGTCCCCCACTTCTCTGTTATGAGCATAGATGGATATGTGAGGTACACTTTTTATATGGAGTTAACTTGACAAGTTAGAGTCAATCCAGAGGTGGCTAGCCAGAATAGTGAGAGGACTAGAGCAATGCTCCCTTTCCCCTCCTTTGGGTCTCAGTTTTTCTGGGGGAAGGGAGCTGGATTAGATTGATTACCTCCAAGATTCTTTTCAATTCTAGTTCCAGGAAACCCCTAGTGATTCCAAAGTTGAATGAATTAATTTGGGAGAGGGAAGATTTCCTTCACTGGAGGTGACTACTGGTAAGGGATGTTGCAGAGAGGACATTTCTGTCCAGGTTTATTTGGACTAGATGATCCCTGAGGTTCTTTCCCATTGTGAGATATTATGATTATATGAATAATGAGGAAGATTTGAAAAATGTCCAACCTGTGAGATTAAAACAAGGTTTATTGATTCTTTCTCTTAAACATTTCTGCCCCTTCCTAATGACTTACCCATAAGCCACCATAGACCCTCCCGCCATAACGTAAAAGATATAATTAATCAAATCAAATCCGTACATTGACAGCATATAATTCAGTACCCATAGACTGCCACCTTTCTTTTGAGAGCCATAAGTTCTGGGCTGGACAGAAGGGAGGACAGTTGAACAGGCCCTGCCGTCACTCGTCCTTCACTGCTCCAGTTAGAGACGGGATCCTATGCTAACTGGCCCACAAGGCCCATTCTGTAAGTCTTTGGCACCCTTCTAGTGTTGCTTGGACAAGCTCAGCACCTAATAAATACTTGCTAAGCGAACTGAGCTAGAAGTGAATGCAAAAAGGTTTTCAGATGGCCAGAAATGTTAGTAAATAAGGCTGTTGCTCTGCAGCAGCGCCTTCCCTGGGAGAAGCAAGTGAAGGACATGAAGGATAGTCTCCTTTTTAAGGCTATTATGAACATATCCTCCTCATGAGTGGCCCGCTTCGCAGCTCTATAAAACCTGCTATAACTGCTGTTTTATGACTTACACCTGGTCATAACCCAGAGGATTGATTGGGTCGCCCATCCTACAAGGGAAGGCAGTCAGAGCTTCCAAATATACAGCTTCCCAATAGATTTTCAGGAGGCGAGCCAGAACGGCGGCTCTGTGATTCATGCTAGAGAATGTGGTCAGCGCCCAAGTCTGTAAATAACATGGCCGTTTGTTGGCGCTCGTACCCGGGCCCTTGCTGGCTATCCCATGTCCTCATTAGGCCTCTGAGTAAGTTATAGCAAGAAGTGGTGTCTTTCCCTCTAATTGTTTTCAGTTAAAATCTCATGGGGGTGGTGGTGGTAAATAATCTCTCCTATTCTCATCCATTTTCTCTCCCTCACTCCTCCCTGCTCTGTGAACGTGCTGCCCTCCCCCACCCCCATTCAGGAAGTTTATGTTAATTTTACCCAATATTTACAAGACAGGCATAAGGCAGTGACAGTTTTATAGGGCCAATAAACCAGGTTTTTAGAAACAAGATGCTCTAGCTTTCTCTTGACTCTGAAATCCAATGCAAAGAAACGTTCTCCGGTGTGGGGGAATGGTAAATGCTGATTTGTCGCAGGGCTCTGGAAATGTGAGAGGAAAGACCGACTTCCATATGTCTCCATGGCATTTGAGAAGAAATAAAATCAAGGCCCGTTAATGTAGCTCGATCTCGGGTTCTAGCTAATATTGTCAGTAATTCACCCTGGCTGACAGTCTCAGAGAGAAATCATAACACTGGGGGCCCGCCAGAAGATAATCCCATAAAATAATCACCTACAGGACCTCCGAACGGATCCTCCATATATCAATTTGATCTAGCCAATGGGACTCCTTGCCAGCTAAATGCTGAATTTAATTTTGTACATCACATTTCTTTGGAAAGATTTAGTGCTTTAATTATATTTTTATGTGTCAGCGACCTGTAAACGTAAATCCTCTTTTTGTTTTTCTTTCTCTTTAAGGACCTGGTAGGGAAAATCATCCTAAGAAGACTGAGCCAAATGTTATATATGATTCTTCAGGTCACGTCTCCGATGGAGGGAAGATTGGATCATTGGTGTATGTGACTGAAGAAACGCTTGGAAAATGCTTGGATTATGCTGTCTCCATTCTGTTTAAACAACTTAGTGAACAGCAACTAACTTATTCTGATAACCAGAAACTGGGTCTAGATGGCATCAGAGAAACTATTTAATTGATTTTTTTCACCAAATCGACTGAATTATTCACTATCGTTTACATGTTATCACCGACTACCAGCTATTTCTTTTTGGGCTTGGATTGTGGATTCATTAGTATCTATCAAAGTGCGACATCTAGTTCTAGAAAGTTGCCTGGGGCCTCGGGAGGTTAAGGCAGCCCAAAGATCATATAACTAGGAACACGAGGGGCAGCATTTGAACCCAGGTCTTTGGGATCCTGATGCTGGCCTTGTGTAACTGACTCTACTAATATCCATTGGGAGAGGAAAACAAATAACCAGGTCATTCATTGGGAACCAGTTTATTGACTTCCATGGTGAAAGTTAATCATTTGCTGCTTTAAGTAAGATGCATTCTCTTCCTTAAAACCATCAAAGTCAGGAAATGAAAAGTCGTTTGGTTTTCCACAAAAAATGTGTGAAATTCACACCTCCTGTCACTTCTTTGATCCAACTGCAGCAACACTTGTTCAGTCATATACCAGGTCCTCTTCAAACTAATTAATGGTCGCCCTTTACAAGCAAAGTAGAAAAAGGAGCCTGTTCTGTGAATTTGCTCATTGTTTTTCTCTGTTGTTTGAAGGAAAGGGGGCAGTCTTGAAGGAAAGAGCCCTGGCTTTGTCATCAAAGGGTTTGGCTCAGCCACTTATTAGTGTGTGTTTGCATTTGGGTAAATTAAAAATTCTCTGAGCTTCAGTTTCTTTATCTGTTAAATGGGGAAAACAATTTACACATGGTATTGTGAGGAGCATACTTTGTAAAACTTAAGGAGCTTTAGAAATCTGATTTACTGTTATTGTGGGATGTGAAAATGGTTGCTTCACCTAATGCTTAAAAAATTCCTATTGCAGCCAATTAAATGAAGTTTATTTATCTGAGCCTTTGTTTCCTCTTCTGTAACATTAGGCTATGTTGTTGTCATTTGTTCTTGAAGAGGACCAAAATGACGCCACTTTGTTCCAGTCAAATAAGTGTGTCCAACTGTGATTACTGAGAGCTTAGAATGCTCTGCCACAGGTCAGACACAAATAGTCCCTATGAACATTTGGGGTGCTTCTCTAACTTAGAGCATCCTGAGTTTCTTTGGGGCTAATTCAATTCTGCTTTGCTTATAAAGCACGGTACCTTCTCCAGTGAGGACATTTCCACCTCACACAATCATTTCTAAAGTTTTTAAAAGAGACTGTGAGATTGTCCTTCCAACTTAAAACATCCTGTGATCCTGTGGAGAGAAGAGTCACTGAGTTTGGAAGGCCTGATAGAGCTAGGTGTCCAATTGTCAATGGGTAAAGACCAATGTGGGCCACCAGATCACAGACAGTGAATTTTAAGAGACCATAGAGATCATTTGGTGCAACCCATTTCTAAATATCGATCTTAACATTGTGTGGTTATCTGATTGATGGCTGAATTGAGCTGGCTGCTTTAGCTTTCCACCGTCTGCTGAGAGAAGTTGGGATATGGAAACCAGATTGCTGTTGAATTGCATTCACATCAGGAGATGCTTGCATGGAGGTGGGATGGGAATGGGGGAGGCCTTTAAAAAGGTGAAAAAGTTTGACTCATTTCAGTCTTAGCAAACCTTGATACTCTGAGTAAGTCATCGCCATTTTGAAGGCTCAATTTCCTCAACAGAGTAATAGTACTTATATTACTAACCTCACAGTCAGTAAAATCCAAACTTTACCAAGTTCAATATCCTCTACAAGCCGCCTCCACAGTATATTTTCTGTTTATTCTCCCATTACTCCACACACACAAGTTTTTCAATACACAAAATAGTCAGCCCTCTTTCTTCTGTTCTCCTTCTTCAAGGCTTTTGTGCCTGCTGTTTCCTCTGCCTGGAATTCTTTCTCTTCCCCCTGTTCATTGAAGGAATTCTTACCTATCTTTTGAAGTCCAGCTCCTCCAGGAAGCCTTTCAAGGTCCCTCTGGGGGAAGTAATGAGTTTCCTCCTCAGTCTCACAAAGCGCTTTGCTCTGATCCTTTCTAATGCACTTTTTTTTAAAAAAATTTTATTTTCAGTTTCAAATTCTCTCCCTTCTTCCCATTGATAAGTCAAGAAATACAATGCCCATTACATACACAAAGTCATGCAAAATATATTACCTCATTAGCTATGTTCTGAAAAAAAGAAAAAGAAATAAAAATGCTTTGTTCTGCACTCTGAAGCCATCAGTTTCCTATCTGGAGGTGAATAGGATTTTTCATCATGCGTTCCTTGGTCTAATGCATTTCCAATGTGATATTGGACATTATGCTGATCTCTGTTGGGATCCTACTTCCTTACCAGATGGAGAACTCCACGATAGCAGAGTTAAACTCTGGATTATTTCCCAGCACACAGTAGTTGCTTAATGTTTGTTGGAAAAATGAATGGATCTTCAAGAACCCTATGATTCTTTTTCTTGTTCTTAATCCCTTTGTTTGCCGTATGTTGCAGCCTACTCCTACACCATGGTGCATTTCCCCCTTGCTTTCTGAGAGGAATCCATAAAGTTCATTCTTAAACACCTATTCCTCAGCCACACAGTAATTTAATCTAGGTAGATGAGATGGGCCTTTGGTTTTGGGAGAGGTTTGGGTTCAACTGAGACCTTGGCCTTGGCTCTGACCCTTACTGAGTCTGGCTTCAACCTTCAGGTGATGGATAGATTTCTGACTGCTCTTGGTTTTTCTGACTGTTTTTGGTGAACCTGACCAGCTCCTTTATTACAGTCAGTTAGCAAGTATTTATTAAGTGTTTACTGCATGTTGGGCAATGTGTTCAGCACTGGGATTATAAATACAGGTAAAAAGAAAGAGCCCTTGCTCTGGGAAGTTTACATTCTAATGGGGAGAAGGCAGCACCTGAAAGTAAATGGGGAGAGAAGTGGGGAGAGAAGGTACCTGGCTAGGAGAGGTCCAGAGTGAAATCTGGTAAGAAATGGAGAGATGGATGGCTTGGGTGCCCTCTTTAAATGGAAGTCCTGGAAGGAGCCATCTAATCAGAAGGAGAGTCCTCAGAGTCAGAGAGTACTTTCAAGGTATGAATCCCAAGGCTGAAATGATCTTCCAGACTGAAGAAGTTTCTGGGGCTTGTTGGAGAAATTCAGAGGGGGGCAGCCGTGTGCCAAATGAAGAGATGGTGGGCCTGGGCATCTTGATAAAGTGGAATATTTCACGATCTACTTCTTTTGCATCAGAGAACTGTGAAATGAAGTGGTTGGACTAGACAACTTACAGCTCTGGATCTAACATCCCATGGTTGTCCCTCTTCACTGTCTCCCTTTGGTGTCCCAATTCTACTCTGTCTCCTGGCTTAGATTCATGTAACTGTCCCGAACCCCTTTGTGGAACCAACACCCCCTACTTTGACAGTTTTTTTGTCTAACATATCTCATTAACTGGTCCTTGTGAGCTGGAAGTACTTGCTTGGTATAGACAGGGTGGTCCCATAACCAACTTCTTCCTAATCTGGCTCCAACCCGTAGATTATCCTCAGGTTAATTAGTGGACAGGCCACATTTGTGCACCTGTGCCCCGACTATACCTGCTGACATATCCTGATCAACCTCCAAATGGCCCTAGCTGCCATTCCCCTAATTTGCCTTGATGACATTGTACAGGAAATTATTTTTAGTCATTTTTCCACCATGTCTGAGTCTTCACGATCCCATTTGGAGTTTTCTTGGTAGAGACAGTGCAGTGATTTACCATTTCCTTCTTTAGTTCATTTTACAGATGAGGAAACTGAAGCAAACAGGGTGAAGTGACTTGCCCAGGATCACACAGTAAGCGTCTAAGGTCACATCCAAACTCAGGAAGGTGAGTCTTCCTCATCCTAAACCCAGCTCTCTATCCACTGTGGCACCTATCCAATCTACCCATCTAGATGCCCAGGAAATGGGTTTACTTAGAGTCAATGGAGATTGCCTTTTGTTAAGTAGGGAGATTTTCTACTGATTTAAAAGTCCTTTGTCTCTCACAGCCAGCTACTCACCTAGGCACCATTTTCTTCGAAGATATTTCTCCATGAAAGCAGGTTTTTGGGTAGTTGCAGGGAAGAAGATTTGAATTTTGACCTCGTCCCAGAACAGAACCCCCATGCATCATGTGAATGATAAATGTGTCTAGAGTGGGTATCGTGGGCTGACTGGAACATGAATGTCTGCTTTCTTGACTGGAGGGTAAGCCCTGGGAGGGTGACCTTTCACTTATAAATGAGCATCGCTATTTCTGCAAGCTCGTGGGGATAGCTGCAAAGGCTTATGGGCTGGGCTGATGTTTGCATATCGGAATCTATTACTGGCAGAGACACACAGGGTGCAAAGTGGGAAATGTAATTTGTCATGATTTTTCCTTCATTTCAGAGTCAGCATTCTCTTCCATGGATTCATCTTCTTGAAGAGGTAGCCAGGAGTACAGCAAAGAGTACGGGACTTGGAGTCAGGAAACGAGAATTCCAAATCTCGTCTTGTGAGACCTTGATTGTATCATCTGGCTGCTCTGGACCTCGTCTGCTATCTGTAAAATGGGATAATAACATCTGCTTGACCTGCCTCACACTGAGTCAGATGAGATGTACTTCTCACAGAGACATGACCACATTGGGCGATCCTCTCTGGCTTGCAAGGACTTCCTAAGGTACTGCTAGATATAACATATAATGAGCATATTACATATGCTAAGTGGTATAGTGGATAGAGCACTTGGCCTGGAGTCAGGAAGACTTAGCTTCCTGAGCTGAAATCTGGCTTCAGACACTTACTAGCTGTGTGACTCTGGGCGGGTCACTTCCCTCTGTTTGCCTCAGTTTCCTCATGTGTAAAATAGACCGGAGAAGGAAATGGCAAATCCCTGCAGTATCTCTGCCAAGAAATCCCCAAATGAGGTCTTGGGGAAATTGGACATGATTGAAAATGACTGAATAATGACAGCAGTTATCTATGTATTTATATATGGAAGAGGAAAAGAATACAGCACTTGGAGGACAGGACTCCATCTCCTAGTTCTTATCCCAGTTTCCTTTGCAGTATATACCATGTTGTCTTCCAAGGGATGTGAAGGTGCCTGAAGGGAGCATCAAAAGGCCCTTTCCCTGTAGCAATGGATATTCTTTTCCTATTCTCCCAATGGCCATTTTCTTTATTATATGTGAGACTTGGTTTAGTTCAGTGCTACCTCCCCTCCCAGATTAATTAATTTATTTAGATTTCAATTGCTCCCTGGCCTTTATCACTGAATGGGTGTTGCCTTAGTCAGATAGACTTGTTGAAGACCTTAGCTTACAAAAGCCACGGTCTCCATTTCATCCAGGGCCATCTCCAGTGGTCCTGATCTCTATCTGACCACCGGCCCCAGCTGGCTCCAGAGGAGAAAGTGAGGCAGGTGACATGGCCCAGTCTTTCTTACTTCAATCCAATTCACTTGCAAGTCACAGCATCACCTTCCCAGTGTCATAGACCTCTTCAAGAACAAAGAACAAGCAACTTCCCCTAACCCAGACATTGCTGAAGACACCATAAGGATTATTTTTAACGAAGATTCCCGAGTTCATAATCCTAGATCTACTCATTTCCTTGCTATGTTACTTTGGGGAAGTCACTATCCCTTATCTGAGCCTCAGTTTTCTCCTTAAATGGGGTAATAGGTGCATTATCTACTTCATAGTGCTGTTATAAGTTGTGTAAAACATGAAGTGTTCAAAATATATTTAATACATATTATCACATTTGAGCACCTTGAATGTCTGTCTCATGGCTCAAAGTCTACCCTTCTCTTTTCATGGGGGGGATATTTAGACCCAGGGAATGGAAATGACTTACACAAAGTCACACATTGGATCTTAGACATTGAACATGAAGGGGTCTCAGAAGCCTTTCTAGACCAACTTCCTCATTTTACAGAGAAGGAAACTAAGGCCCAGAGAAGGGAAGGGATTTGTCCAAGATCACATACAGTATCAGAGACAGGATTTGAACCCAGGTCTTCTGGTTCCAAATCCAGTTCTCTTTCAATCGCCGCATTGGAAGCTTTGGACCCAACTTTGGCCACTTCCTATTGCATGGCTCTGCTCAAACCACTTCTCTCTGAGTTACAATTTTATTATCTGTAAAATGGGTATAATGTCAGTTGCACTACTATTCCCCACATAGTTTGAGTTAAATGAAACAATAGCTTTACAAGGACAGCATAAGAGATAACTAGGTGGTACAGTGGATAGAGCATCAGCCCTGGAGTCAGGATGACCTGAGTTCAAATCTGATCTCAGACACTTAACACTTCCTAGCTGTGTGACCCTGGGCGAGTCACTTAACCCCAATTGCCTAGCAAAAGAAATAAAAAGGAGTGGGTAGACTTCAAAAGGTTTGTAAACTAAAACACCCAAGACATGTGATACAATCACAGACATGGGGGGGCTCTCTTCAAAATGATAGTTACAGTGAAAATGCCCGGTACGTCGAATCTATAGAGTAATAGAAAAATGGGGGCAGGTGCTCGTCCTGGAGGCATCAAAAGCAGATGTTGCGGTACTGATATTGACTTCATATTTCACTCCCCATACTGATTTCTTGATTGGAAGGCCACGGGCTTAAGTCCAGAATGATTTGATAGAAATTGCATCCAGCTCAGTCATCACAGGGAAAAATGCACCCAGCCATGTGGTTATTATTTTATTGATGAGAAATGAAATCTTACTTGGGTGCAGAGGTGCAGCCATAGTGGGAGACAATTGGGATGGCTACCACGTGGGTTGGGAAGCATGGTGAGCAGGTGAATAAGAAAAGAAACAGCCCTTACCCTATTGGTACTGATTCCTGGGCTGTAATTACTGAGCTGATTTGGATTGATCCCTGGATTTTGGTTCAGAAAACTTGGGTTCTAGTCCTAATTTTGTCTCTAAATGACCTGTATGATCTTGGGCAAGTTTTTTCCTCCTCTTTTAGCATAAATGTCCCCATCTATATAACAAAGAACTCAAGTTTGATGATCTCCAAAGTATCTGACTATCCTAAAAGTAAAACAAAATGCTTGCATTGCCATTAAATTTGATAAAATTTGTATTTCAACTGGCATGGTTACTCAAAGTACCCATTTATCAGAAACTGACACAATTTATTTGGCATCTCTAGCACCTTCTGCTTTCCTCCCCGATCTGTTTTAGAGTCTCCATTTTCTGCGATATCAGCATTTCCCTTTTTCCCTTTGGGTAACTTCTCTCCACTGTTTGTTGATATCTTTTAGGGTCTATACTCCAGAGGGTCAGGTTTGGCAGATCCACAAAAGTCTCCTTTGTGAACCCTGGTCTTACCTCCTGTAGCATCTTCTTCAGCCTTTCTCTTGGGTATATTGGGGACAGTAGTGAGGTGCCCTCATCCTTGATTCTACTTTAAAATCTGTGGTCATTCTACAGGAACTTTTCCTTTGTCCAATGGAAGAAGACAAAGGGAAACAAGATGGCAGGGGCCATATTTAGCTTCCTTAGGGGACTAGACAATCTCTAAGACCTATGACCCTCTGACCTGTTCAATGACTAGAATCCAATTTACAATGCATTCATTACTTCCTGTTGGCTAGATGCTGCAAAAGGCAGATTTAGGCTTGATCTAAAGAATCAAAGCTGTTCAAATGGACAATCATGGAGTTTTCATTCCCCTCCATGGATGTCTTCAAGCAGAAGTTGGGTGGTTGCTTATCTGAGCTGTTGTAGTGGGATTCATTTTGAGGTATGAATTGAGTTAGATGGCTGTCAAAGTCCCATCCATCACTGAAACTCTATGTTCCCATGCTAGGCGCTTTTCTTCTTTTCAATTGATTTTAACTATCTTTTTTTCACTCTCCCTACATTTCTCCCATATTCTTCTCTCTTTCCTTCTAGAGAGCCATCTCTTATTCTAAAAAATTAGAAAAAAAGAGAAAGAAGGAAAAAATTGACAAAAATATTTTTTTCTGAGGCATTTGGGGTTCTATCTACTGTACCACCTACCTTCCCAGCCTAAGTGCAGAGAGAGCAGAAATTCACAAAACCTACGAAGAGCCCACCACCTTTCTCTCTGTGTATGTATATATACACACACACACACACATATATATATACATATATGTATATATAATGTGTGTGGGTGGGGTGTGTGTGGGTGTAGTATACACCCAAGGGTGCTTGGCTATCCGGAGCAGCAGAAGGGTCACTCATGCCAGAGAAATAACAGACAGTTGAAATATTTATGTAAGTGGGGAAGGAGAAGGGGAAAGAGGGCAGATACCTTCCTGTCCTGCTCCAGGGCTACAGTGTATCAGCAGACCTCAGTTCAATTATATTTTTTTGGTGCCTTTGAAAGTCATCCCAGACTGGATGGTGGAAATCACAGGGTTAACAGGGTTCGAGGCGGAACAGCTGGCTTGTGGGGATGAGCAGCTTTTCCTGAGTGTTAAGGGCCTTATTACACTTTCACTGTCCTGGTAATATGCTTTATGCTGGCAAAGGTAGATTGCAAGTGAAATACAAAGAAGGAGTGATTCCAATTCTTTGCTTGGTAGCATTCCCTAAACCTCGAAGCTACTGTCTAAATACATCACAAACCCTGGGAAATCCATCACCACAGGAGAAAAGAGCAATGAAGAGCTTTACAAATCCTTTTTGGCCTTCTGGGTCCCAAAGCTACCTTTGCCCCGTTCCCCTCCTCCCGCTTTCAGGCAAGGTAGCGTGGTATAGCTATCCCCTGGGATCTGTGGACTTAGCTAGTGCCAGAGGGTGCAGAGAAGCTGGGCATTGCTGCCATGCCTTGGGCAAGGCAGGAGGAAGAAAAATGGAATAAGTTACACTGTTGTGCTCTGGTCTGGTTGGTGTGGCCAAGTCAGGGGGAACTGGCAGGCCTGATTTAGGACCAAATTGGGTTGTCCGTGCAGCTTCGGAGCATGCAATACAAACTGCCACTTTACATAAAGGCCTGAAGCCTTGGGGAGGCAAGTTGAGTCAGACAAATAGGGTTCAGTTCAATTCGATTCAATTCAGTGAATCTCATATTTTGTCTCCTAACTCAACACCGAACTCCCAGACTAAATGTGGAATCACAATATCTGGGAGATCATGCAATCCAACTTGTACCTGGTTAGAAATCCTCCCTGTGATATTTCAGACAAATGACCTTGCAGCCTCCACTTGATGATCTTTGATGATGGAAAATTATCTCTTTAAAAATTATTTATTTTATTCTGAACAAAAACAAGCATTTCCATAACATAAGAGAATTAAAAAAAAGTTGTACGTGAAACTGTAAATCTATTATGTACAACTTGCTATGTGTTTTAAATATATTTAATAAAGGTAAATTAAATATAAATATAAATAAAATTACATATATTAGATAAAATTATCATGTAATTTTTTCCTTTTTTCCTTCACCCTCCCCTCCTCCTAGAGATGGCTACTATTAGATCCCAATATGTGTGTACACATATATAACACACATGTATATATGGTATATACATATATGTTACATAAAATATATGTATATGTTATATATATATATATATATATATATGTACACACATATATATGTGTGTAGGCATATATCTATATCTGTATATCTAAAATCATTCAATATTGCTATTTATCAATTCTTTCTCTGGATACAGAGAAAGTCTTCTTTCATATAAGTCCCGTATATTAATTTGGGTATTTATGATAGTCAAAATGAGTTGGTCATAAAAAAAGATGTGCTTAAAACAATATTGCTGTTACTATATACAATGTTCTCTTGGTTCTGTTCACTTCTCTCCATTATTTTGAACATTATCCATTTTTCCCCTAAGATCATCCAGTTCATCATTTCTCATAACACAGTATCACAATCATATAGCGTAACTTGTTCAGCAACTCCCAACTTCTGAGAGGCATTTCCCATTTTGCTAGCTTCCCAATGGTAAGTTTTTCCTGACATCTACTCTAGATTTGTCTCTATAGAAAATCCCTGCCTTGTTCCTAGTTCCATTCTCTGGGGCCAAGCTGGAAAGGTCCAATACCCCTTCTAGATTACAGTCCTTCTAATGCTTAAAGTTAGCCATCATGGTCCCTACTGTTGCATTTCTTCTTAAGAATAAAGGTCCCCATTTTCTTCAAATGATCTCTGTATGACATGAACTTAAGACTCTTCACCATCTTCTTTGTTCTCTTCGAGAGATACTCCAAAATGAGATTTTAATGTATGATGCTGTGCAAACCTTAAAATACAATATAAGATATGATTATCATCATTATCATTATCTTCATTAGCATCAGCATTACCATCACCATCATCATTATCATTGCCAATATCATCACCATCATCATTATCATTATGATCACTATTGTCCAAAGGGTTAGCTATCTTTCCTAGATTTGTGTCAGTTTCAGACTTTATGAGCCTCATTACCAAATGCGATGATATTGGTGAAAGCACTTGGCATAGTTTCTAGCACACAGTAGACACTAGATAAATGCTTAATTCCATCCCCTTCCCTTTAATTGATTAAAATATGTTAAATAACATTAAGCCAATAATAGAACCTTGGGGTCCTCCTCTATAGACCTTTGTCCACTTTGATATCAATGCTTCTATTTTTTTTTTCCTGTATATCTCAGCGCTCTGATTTGGCCTTCCAAAGAAACATATTGTGAACTTGGTCTGGAGACTTTGTAGAGTTACTTATCTCTGGGCAATATGATCAAACCATTTTCCCCAGGAGAAAAATTCTTTCCCTACCCCAGTCTTGGCTTTTTTCCATCTTTGAACAGTAGCACAAATATAAGAGTGACAATAAAGTTTGATCAGAGAAGAGAACGCGGATGTAGTTCATTTGCAGTAGATGGCAAGATCAAGAGTATGGCCATCTTTGTAAGTGACCAAGGTGGGATGGAAACGGTACAATTAGAAAATGTGAGTTTTGGTTCAACATGAAAGGCATTCAGTTTTGAACATAGAAGGCTGTGTATACAGTAGGTATCTAATAAATATTTGTTGACCTAAAGGATGAATGAAAGCACTGTTATGTACCAGGAGGGATGGAAAGCACTGTTATGTATCCGTAGAAATGAAAAGTAAGATCTGTTTGTGCTTATAATCTAGAATGGGGGCTATAATATATGCAAAAATATGCAATATTATTCAAATGTATAATATTAATGAAAAACCATGTCCTATTATTAAAAAGTGAATTACTGGTTGAGGGGGAAGAGTTAGAATACTCCTTGTTCCCCAATGCCCTTTCCAGGTTCTCTCTCTACCACTACCACTCAGTAACCTCTCTTCCTTTGAGGTTTACTCAAGCCATATCTACTATCCAATCAAAATTCTTGTTGCTGTAGCTCCCCTTGTTTCCTCGATGAGTTCTATGTCTGACTCAGAGTCTTTCTCTCCTCTTCCACTCCTGCCCTCATACTAGCTGTCTTAAAAATACATACTGAGATTCCCTCCAACCTCCTAACCTCAGTTCTTCAACTTGCTTATTTCCCATGACTATTTCCATCCCACCTTGGTCACTTAGAAAGTTGGTCATACTCTTTTAAAATTTTTATTTTATTTTTTTATTTGCAAAACATATGTATGGGTAATTCTTCAACATTGACCCTTACAAAGCTTTCTGTTACAAATTTTCCCCCCTACTCCCCACCCCACCCCTAGATGGCAGGAAGTCCACTACATGTTAATTATGTTAAAATACTTGACAAATCGAATATGTGTATACATGTTGGTCATACTCTTGACCTTGCCCTCTCCCACAAATGAACTACATCCATGTTCTCTTACCTGATCAAACTTTATTGTCACTCTTACACTTGTGCTACTCATGCAGTCCTTCTCACTGGTCCACCACAAATTAATGTTACACAACCTCAACTTGGCCCTCACTGCAGCTAGGCAGTTTTTCTATATATCATTTGTCATCTTCCTATTCTACTCTCCCCAGTAGCTCTTCCAAACCTTTTCATCTCTTCTTAAACCTCCCATGGCACCTCCTTTCCCTATACTGTCAACTGGTATATTTGGTCTTCTATTTTACTGCAAAATGTAGATATCCACTGAGAGCTCTTTCTTTTCACTCTTCATTTCATATTACCCAGATGTCGTCTGCCCCTTCCTCCTTCTCTAGTACCGTCTCACATGAAGAGGTGGCCCTTCTTGTCAAAGCAAACTCCTCTACGTGCACAAGTGATCCCATCCCAGCTCATCTCCTCCAGCAGGTTGTTCCGTCTTTCACTCCCACTTTCTCACTTGTTATCTATTTGTTTCTACTAGCTGCTTTCCTGTTGCCTACACGTCTCCCTAACCTTAAAAAAACCCTTCACATACTTAATCTATTCTTGCAAGCTATTGTCCCATATATCTCTTATCTTTTTTGTCCAGACTCCTTGAGAAATCTGTTTACAAGAGGTACCTCCATTTCCATTCTTCTCGCTTTCTTCCTAACTCTACAGTCTGGCTTTCTTTATTCATTTGCAATCCCCTCCTCTCCAAAGTTGTCAATGATCTCTCCCATGGATCTCTTTCCTACCTTATCTCTGACTCCTGGCTTCCTTCAGATTCCAGCTAAAATGCCACCTTCTACAAGAAGTCTTTACTCTTTATTCACACTTTTAAATTTCAACCTTTCTTTTGTTGATCATCTCAGATTTATCCTTTATATAGCTTATTTGTACAGAGTTGCCTGGGGCAGCAAGGTGGCACAGTGGATAGAGCACTGGGTTTGGAGTCAGGAAGATCTGAGTTTAAATTCAACTTCAGACACTGACTAGCTGTGTGACCCTAGAAAAGTCATTTCACCCGTGTGCCTCAGTTTCCTCATCTGTAAAATGAGGTGGAGAAGGAAATGGCAAACCACTCTAGTATCTCTGCCAAGAAAACCCCACATTGGGTCACAGAGTCAGACACAATTGAAAAATGACTGAACAGCAAACAGTTGCTTGCATGCTGCCTTCGCCATTTGATTTTGAGCTCCCGGAGAACAGGAACTATTTTTGCCTTTCTTTGTATCACCAGTGCTTAGTACAATGCCTGCCATATATTAAGCATTTAATAAATGTTTATTGATTGACTAAAATACCCATATTATTTGGCTCAGAGATCCCTCTTCTAGGTATATAATCCAAGAAGGGTACTGGCAAAAAGAAAGGCTCCGTATGCACCAAAATATGTACGTAAGTACTTTTTGTGGCAACACAAAATTTATGTACAAATTATGGCATACTAATGTAATGAAATATGACTGTACTATGAGAAATAACCAAAATTAAGAAAAGAAAGAAACATAGGAAAACTTATAGGAACTCATATGAATAAGATCAAGTAAATAGTGCCAAGGAAATAATATATAAAATGACTGCAACAATGTAAAAAAAATTGACCCAAACTATAAAAGTGAGTATTGCAAAATTATAAAGACCAAGCTTGGTGCCAAACAAGATATCTGAGAATTGACTTCCTCTTGATACTTTGTAGAGGTGGGGGTCCACAAAAAGGGAAAATTATACATAACTTCTGATATTCTAATGTATTGTTTTGATTTGGTTTGGTAATATTTGGTTTTTTTTTTCTTCTTCTAAAATCCTTTGTTATAAGGCAGGACTTCTTAAAGTTTTCTTATTCCTTTTCACCTGAGAAATTTTTACATGACTCCAGGGATATAGACAGATGACATAGGTATACAAATCAAATATTTACTGGTAATAAATCATAATTTCATGACCCCCACATTGTTACATGACCCCATATGGGGTCGAGACCCAGAGTTTCAGGAGCTTTGTTATAAGGGATAGCTCTGGAAAGGAGGAGTGATACAGGGGAAAATGCAAGAGGTAAAAATAAATATCAATAAAGAAAAAAAATTGGCAGAGAAATCCATCGAGTCCCCTGAAACTCTTCTTCTGTCTTTAATGAAATGCCATTTTTTGTTCTATTCTCCAGTAAAGGGATGACCCTTCTCCTTTCTAAGGACAGCTTCCAGTTTTGTGTCTTAATCTCAATAATTCTCATGTTCACCATGTCCAAAAATGTACGTCTCCCTTTTTTCCTTAAGGCCATCGCTTCTCTGTTGGGAGGCGTGTAACATGCTTCACCGTTGGTTCTCTGGAATCATGGTTGGTCATTCCACTGAGTAGAGATGACCAATTTTCCAAAGAAAACTGCAAACTATCAGCAATCGTTTCAGAATTATTCAAATTCACTGATGTTCAGAGACATGCAAATTCAAACAACCTCCTCATGCCCATCAATTTAGTCAAGCTGGTTGAAAATGGGAAAATTTAATATAGAAGATGTGGAAAGACAGATACGATAATTCATTGTATTGAAGTGTAAATTGGTACAATTCTAGAATACAATTTGGATTCATGCCAGAAAAGTTAGTAAATTGGTCACCCTTTGACCCATTATATTAGGCTTACATACCAAGGAGGATAGTAATATAAGACCCAACAACGGGAGCGTACTGGAGCTTAGAAGAGCTAATTTCTGAATTTCCAATGTAAGCATTTATATCTCAGAGATTGGCAAGTACTACAAATCAGGGCGCGATTTATTGTTTTGTTGATTGTCTAGACTTAAGAAAGTGATGGAGGAAATGTTAATGATGCAGCTTAAACTTAAGAGTGTGTTGGGCATGCAGCTTTTTTCTTCTAGAGAGTCATTTGTTAAAAATTTACCAGCACACGCCTGCACCCAAACCAAATTATTCCTAGCAGAATTATTTATGATAGCAAAAAGCTAGAAACAAAGTATATGCTGAGCACTTGGGGATAGCTGAAAAACTTGTGGTATATGGATGCAATGGAATAAAATTGTCCCGTAAGGAATAACTAATAGGAGAAATTTAGAAAAACATGGGTAGTCTTGTGAAGTGATTCAGTGTTAAGAAAGCAGAGCCAAAAGAACAATAAATATGATGACTCTGGTAATACAAAAAAAGAGCACACTAAAGAGTAGTCAATGTCGGTAACAAATTATAAAAGTTGAGCTTCTTTTTTATTAAATACAGCAATAGGGGATTGTTATCATAGGTTTGTAGAACTAGAGCTGGTAGGGTCCTCAGAGTCTATCTTGTCCAGTTCCCTCATTTTACAGAAGGAGAAGCTGAGACCCAGGGAAGAGAAATGATTTGATTAAAGACACACATTGGATTTTAGCTCAAGAGCTACAAGGAACTTTAGAATCTATCAAGTCCAGTTTCCTTATTTTACAGAAAGGGAAGCTAAGTCCGGTGAAAGGGAAGTGACTTGCCAAGGTCATAAAGATGGTAGAAATAAAGGTGAGGATTTCAACTCATGTACTCTCATTCTAGAGCCAGGATTCTTTCTAATCACCACACTCTCTTTACCAGATGAAAAAAACTGAGGCACTGAGAGGAAAAGTGATTTAAGTAAGGTCACATAAATTAATAAATAGAGCCAAGATTCAAAATCAATTGTTTCTGACTGCTCCTCATTCTAATTTTTTTCCACAATCACAGTCTAGATAATCAAGTCCAAACTTTAGGTAGAAGGTAAGGAACACAAACAGAGGATAGGGTGGGAAGGGTATGGGTTGAGGTCAATCATAAGAATATTTGGAAGAGTGTAAGGTTGGTGAAAGACTCCCTCAGCCCCAAACTGGGAGTCCCTGGAAACTCCTCAGTCATTTCTCTTTTCTGGGCTGCAACATATCTTTTAGGAGTCTAGGAAAGGCTGTTGCAAAAGCAATGATTCTTGAACTGCATTGGGAAGGTCAACAGACACATTGAGATTGTCGGGACATGAATCACAGACGATTTTATGGATCCAGGCAATATTCCATCTGTGGGCACAATTTCAGGTTGAAATACATAATGTCAATTGTGGTCCCCAGCTCCACTTTCCATCAGTAAGACGTGACATTGATGAAATGGCAAATGTAAATATTCCTGGGTGGAAGTACAGATTTCAAACAATAATGGCCTCATGTCAGACAATATAGAGAGGAGAAAGTTGCCTAGAACTCAGTATTATACTTGCTAATGTAGCTGCATCTCGTGCTCAGACACAAAGCTGGAGGACCAATTCCTAAATTTCGGATGGGAAATATTGAGACACCAGGAATCCTGACGAGAATGTCCAGGAATGAAAAGGCCCTTTCAGGGTTGGCTTATCCAGAAGTATCTCAGAATCTCTCTCTCTCTCTCTCTCTCTCTCTCTCTCTCTCTCTCTCTCTCTCATTTATATGTATGAGTGCACTGGTATGGAGAACTACTGATGTGAAAACTTCTCTCCTTTCATATTAAAAAAGTATTTTAAAATGTTTTATTGATTTTTTGTTTTTATGTCAGTCATTTTTGAATATGTCCTTCCCCTCCTCTTACCCATGATCCATCCTTTCCAAAGAAGAAGAAGACAAAGATGGAGGAGAAGGAGAAGGAGGAGAAGAAGGAAAAGGAGGATATATATATATATATATGTATATATATATATATATAAACACACACACACACATATATATATATATAATATTCCACAATCTAGTTGCCCACCTTTGGAAGAAGTGAGGGAAATATATTTTCTCTTCTTTGGGAATAAATTAGGTAAAAGAGTTCAGTGTCTCACAGTTTATAATCTAAGAAATTTCCTTTGGGGCCCTTGCTCACACAGCTATTATGTTTCAGAGGCATAATTTGAAGCCAAGTCTTTCTGTTTCCTCTCTTCTTACCCATAGGCCAAAGCAAAGGAAACAGCATCATTTAGTAGAAAGAGCACAGAACTTAGAATCAGAGGCTCTGAGTGTGAATTTTGGTTCTATTACTTATCACTTGCATATCCTTTGGCAAATCCTTTCTTATGGGGCAGCTAGGTGGTACAGTGGTTAGAGCATCATACCTGAAGTCAAGAGGACCTGAGTTCAAATCCAGCCTCAGACACTTAACACTTCCTAGATGTGTGACCCTGGGTAAGTCACTTAACCCCAATTGCCTCAGCAAAAAAAAAAAAACAACAACAAAAAAAACCCCAAAACAAACTTTCTTTTCTCTGGGCCTTTGTTTCCCCATTTATCAAATTCAAGGGTGTCTTCTAAGATCCCTTTAAGTCTAGATCTATGATCTTTTGGTTTCACTACTGAAACCAAGAGTTAGTCCTCCTTCTGAGTAGGTGTTGAAACCCCAATTCCTCTGGGATCCAATAAAATGCTCATTGCTGCCATCAGAGCAAACATTTTTAAATGTTCCTTTGTTGAAACAGCTTAAGCAACTGCTAATAACATTGGGAATGCTGCCCCCTCACTGTGTAAAAAGTGGAGGCAGTGTGTGTACAGTGTGGTTAATAATGAATCATAGCTCAGTCGCCGGTGGCTCATGGGAGCTAAAATAGCTTTTAGGATTAAGAGAACATGTTTGTTTTAGTCTAGATTTTAAACCAGCCCCAGTCAAGAAGCTTATTTTATTGACCTGGTCTCATGGCTATTGCATAGAGTTCAAGTCTGTCTATTATATAGGGCTTGGAGCAGCCCAGAACCTGTAACCCTTTGCCATTGTTCCCAAAGGGAAAGAGTTGCTGAGTTAGCTGTGCAATTGTATGTTACAGTTGAGGCTTCTAGGAGGATGGGGCTGAGGATGAGAACAGTCTAGGTTGTATAGGACGGATCTTCCGAACCTATGTTCCCAATCTATTTACATGCTACTCTGGGGAGGGTACCCATCGCTTCTGCAATATACAATGACTGCTGGACCAAAATCTATACGTAACCCTTAGCTTCACCAGCTGCCTGGGCAAGCACATGAAAGAACGTGAATGGAAAGGGACAGTTCTTATGAAAAAACATGTGATGGAGCCATATGCAAATTGATCTCCCAAGGTTTATTCGGGTCCGCTCTTTCTACTGCTGATAGCCCAGGCTGCCAGTGGGCAAGGAAGGCAGTGGAGGCCATGGAGTTGCTACAAGTCTTGCCAATCACCAGCAGCCTTTCTCCCCTTGAATGGCAGTGCTGAACACCGCACCCCTGCGCCCCATCTTTTGATACAATTGTTCCAGGTGTATTTTATCAGTACTTCCCCATTCTGCTGGATTCACAAGAACAGAGCAGATTCCTGTTTTTATTGTTCAGTAATCTCAGATCACGACCCCATTTGAGCTTTTCTTGGCAAAGACATTGGAGTGGTTTGTCATTTCCTTCTCCGCTTGTATTACAGATGAGGAAACTGAAACAGAGTTAAGTGACTTTTGCAGGGTCACACAGCTAGTAAGCATCTGAGGGCAGATTTGAATTCAGAATGATGATGAGTCTTCCCGACTCCAGGCTCATCATTCTGCGCCATACCACCTGCTAAGTTGATGCTAAGTAAAATTGGTTTAGCCAACAGGAGAGTGCCTCTGACCTTGAAGAACAGCTGTAGAGGCAGAGAACATGGCACATTCATGGTGTGACATTCAGGGTACTCGAAAGCCCACTAGGAAGGATGACACATTCATCCCAGAATTGCCTGGGATTTTCTGACCTGTGAATTCACCAGACAGCATGGTACAATGGATTGGTTAGCCTTGACATCAGAATACCTGGATTCATGTCCCTGATTAATTACTTCCTAGCTGGGTGATCCTAGACATTGACTCCCCCCTCCCATTGATCACCTGAGTCCAAATTCTTCCTCTCATGGTTCCTGCCTGTATGACCTTGGAAAAGTCTCCTTCCAACTCTAAAATGTCATTCTGATTCAGATCCCCACTTTCCTCATCTCTCAAATCGGCACATTGTTCTCACTGTTTATACCATAAGATAAACCTCAAAGCGGTTTTAATTAATTAAATTAAGAGGCCACGGAATTTGAGTTTTGTTGGTATGGGAAATCTCTCCACTGATGTAGATTGCAACCCAACTGCAATGTTTATTTTCAGAAAATTTCCTGACTCAGCCAAGTTAAGTGGTCACATAGCTTATTTTTTTTTTTGGTCTCTCTCCTTTGATTCAGGGACTTACTATTGTGAAACTCTCCTCTGATACAGATCAGTAACTGGCTATAACTTCTATTCTTAGTTGCCCAGGATAATTGGAAGTTAGGTGACTTGCTCAAGTTCACACCAGTAGTATGTGCCAGGACTTTTGACTCTACTAAGGCACACTATATATCTCCAGAGGTGATTGTTAGTACTAAAAAGAATAATTCACAAATTTTAGAAGAAGAAACTAAAGTCTTTATTTCGACATTAGTCTTAGAGAAGCCATAGAACTTGTCTAAAGTCACCCAGCATGGCATTTAAAGTCTGAGACAAATGCCTCCTGATTTTAAATCCTGCTTTTTATCACCTATGTCTACAAAGAGAGCTTGTTTCCTCAGTTGGCAGGCACGTCTCACTGAGGGTGTGCCTTAAGAAACGACCGAATGAACTCGGGAATGACATGTATTTAGCTTTTGGTTGGAGCTGCAAGCTCATCTCAGCACCAATAATGAAGATACTAGCAACATGAACTTTAACTGAACAAAGATTTGGGTATTACTTGCAAATAAACTGATCTTGCCTAAGGTCTAAAAGAGCAACATGTGGTAGAGAAGAAAGAGTGATAGATTTGTAATCAAAAGACTTGAGTCCAATTCCTGGTTACTTATTATAATATGTGACTTTTAGCAACTTCCTTTCCCTCTTTGAGCTTCATTTCCCCCTCTCTGTAAAATGAAAGCATGGGCCTTGTTGTTCCCTAAGGCATATTCCAGCTCCAGAGTTTATAATCTTCCATTTTAAATTCATGAAGCCTTGAAGGTCAAGATTTTCCCAACATGAGTATATGGCATTAGACAGTGTCCCCAGTGTCAAAGTGCTGCACTGCAGCCCAGCTTTGCTGGATTTGTAATAATCAAACCGAGAGGAAGAACCAAATTCTAAAAGTCACCATTATGGAACCAGGGAGAAAGTTCCAAAATTTGAGGAAAGGTAAAAAAGAAAAGTGCAGAGGAGATCCTAAAGTTGAGAAACTCTACTAAATTTTGAAAGTGCTTCAAAACCTTTTCAAGTACACCATCAAACTGAGTAATTATCTTAATCCTTTTGTTGATAAGACTTGTCAACTCAATCTACTGAGAGAAGATGTTTTCCCCATGGGGACACATCTAACAATGGAGGTCACTTGCAAGATAGGATTTGTGTTAGTTCCTTTCACCCGGTGAATGAGGTAGAAGCATTTTCTTTTTAAAGGGACTATGTTGGCTTAAAGCTATAGGGAACATTTAGCTGAAAAAATTTTAAGGAGAGGAAAGGAAAATGAAAGTGCCAGAAGGCTGTTTAATCAACCTGAGTTGGAAACCTTTAAGGCTAATTCCTCTCCTCCCTGATTTACTTGTAACTTTGATGGTTGAAGGTGCTATGAAAATTGTACCTCTTAGTTCTGTTTCCACATAATGACACGCCAATGATTGTGTCCTGCAGCTATTTATCATGTTTACTAATCATCCCAACCAATCAATAGGCCCTTTTGATTTTGGTACAAGTTAGGTGGGAATCAGGGTTTGGAAAATAGTTTTTGCTTTCACACGTGGTGATTTCTTACCTTCAGGCAGGGATGGAATTCAGCACTAATAATCTGGACAGTGCTTCAGTCCTCTCATGGATCCATGATTTCATCATCATGGGTATTCTTGCTTTGAATGCTTATCGAAACAGCTACGCCTTCTCATTTTGTGCCATTTGGGTATTTGTCTTTCCACATTTGGGAAATGGTGCAGTGCTTGCAGTGATCCCAGGCTGTTTCCCAACCTCCAAGCCCATCTTTTAACACCAATAGTGATTCTATATGGTCATTAATTATAGTCCATCACAGTCTTCAAAGGATCACAGTTTTGGGTCAGTAGAAAGATCCCGAAGCCTGAAGCAACAGGCAACACAAAGGTATGTTTAACCAGAAGAAGCGGTGAGTTAGACATGTAGCAAGTGGGGGGATAAACAGATAGACAGATATACTAGTAGCCCTGAAATGCTAAAAGAACTAAAAAATGAGAACGAATGGACACAACCCATTTGTTTTGGGGACTTAGAGGGCTCATGATACTTTGTGCACTGAAATAGATTTAAATGTAAATATCCATTAAATAAGTTTATTTGTTGGTAATGATGTTCAATGTTAGGTTTTTAGGAAAGCTTTTAATACTCTTTTTTTTTGGCTGAGGCAATTGGGGCTAAGTGATCTGCTCAGGATCACACAGCTAGGAAGTGTTAAGTGTCTGAGATCAGATTTGAACTCAGGTCCTCCTGACTTCAGGGCAGTGAAGTCACCACTTAGCTGCCCTGTTAATACTCATTTTTAAAGAGAAAAATGGTGGGGGCTCTTAACCTTTGGATGGAAAGAAAATCTTCATTTTCACTAGCCATTGGTTTCCTTTGTAATCCTATATATTTTATGCATCATTCCTAGAAAGAGTCTATAGGCTTTGCCAGACTTCCCATGACACAATCAGGGTTAAGAGTCTCTGACCTACAGGAAGAGCTCCAGGATATTGGATAGATCCTCTCAAGCATATTTAGGGGAAGCAATAGACAAGGTACCCATAGGGTGAAAAAGACATGGGAGCTTTGCCATCTGTACCTGTGAATGGAATAAAACATGGATAAGATCATGGATTCATTGAAATAAAAACGGGAGTTCCAACGTGTCACTTGAGGTAGACATGTGTTGTCCCTCCCCCTCACTACACAACTCGTGCCTCTCTCTTTCTGATTGTGGTGTCCCATGTCCAGCATGGTGCCCAGCATAGAACCGTAAGTGCTTCTGACTAATTGATTCAATAACAATATCTTATACTTGTACAACACTTCACATGGACAAAGCACTTGGTATACATTTACAGATTTAGACCTGAGGTAATAAATAACTTTTTAGTGATCTGAGCACTCTCAAAGTATGCTTGATTTAGCCCAATGCACTCCACGGTGTTTCTGTGTTGTGTGTATCTATTTATTTATAATGGTATAGACTATTTTGGAAGGTACTGAGATCTCCATGGGGGGGGCAGTCTTCAAAAGTACAGGCTGTCACTTGTTGGGGATGCTGTAGAGAGTATTCCTGCTTAAGGACATACTGAATTGGATGACTATTCCTGTCTCTCCAACTGGAAGATTCTGCGATTCTGGTCCAGGTGGCAGGGTAAGCTTAGGAAGTTCATCTGTCCCTGATTCCAGCTAAGGAGCAAAAGTCAGACTAATAATCACAATACATTTGCAAAGGAGAGTGTAACTCCGAGACCCTGCCCTACTTCTTTTTCACCTTGTTTAGCTAGCAACGATTTGTAGTTCAGGGCTAAACCATGTAAGGTCCTCCCTCGCTCCCTTTTTATTCCTTGTACATTTGTGGGAGAAGAAGGAAGTTTCCCTCAGCAAGCCACTGAAGAGGACTGCTTTTGGTTCTTGTCTAGTTTATGTGATAAGGTGAAGTTTTCCATATACCCCCACAAGGAGATGGAGGCCGGTTGGAAATCTTGGCTGAAGCTCGTAACCATGAGGAAGGAAAGATGACCAAGATTAACAAACTGGAGGTGATATCTGGGAATGATGAGTAGTACTTTGGGGAAGTTCAACCAGGAACTGCATCGGAGACTGGGATGGGCCAGGTGAGCCAGAAGTTGCTAGCGGTTATTGGCAGGAGATGTCAAGGCTGGCCACAATGAAAGCTGTGATTTCTACCCCACCCCATCCCATTTTGGTTGGGGGACCTTTCCTTTCCCTGCCACTCTCAGAACATGACCCATTGAGAAGACTTCATTTCCCAAATTACTCTGGGAGGAAAGAGAATGAATCTCCTCATTTAGAAACGTGGCTGAAGTTTTCTGTTTTAATAATCATTAGTGCCTTAAACGTGCCGGAGTCTGTTAGCATGGTGAGTGACTGAATATCTAGGGCAGGACTCCCAGTTCTGAATGGGGTGGGGATGAGTGGACCAAGCTTGATACCGTCCTATTATAAGGTCTCATGATTTGAACTTGAGTTCGTGAAGATCTCAAGAGGGTGGAACTTGATGATCTGCAAGTATTTTCTTGATCATTTCTCCCAACTGCCTCTAGAAAGAAATCACCATCCCAACAGCCAGAATCGAAGGTTGGAGAGAAGAAGTCTCTATGCTGAACCTCCAGATCTTGGTGCTCAGCTTTTGATGAGTTGCCGTGTGCTGTACCACCACAGTCGGGAGAAGGGACGGATATGTCAGTTTCATCTCCTCTCCCGGTAATAACATTTCAAATGTATTCATTTCTTTGTCTTAATATTTTATTACCTGCTTGTATTTCTCCTCATCCCACGTGCGGTCCCACTTCTCCCCCGTGTGAATTGATTAAGCTGTGTGGCAGTAAATTGAAACAGAAAACCATGCGTCCGGGGTGATTTATCGTTAATGTGAGATTCTATCCCAGCCCGAGAGTCAAGGAGCAGGAATCCCAAGCTATTTCCAAATTCATATTCTGAGACAGACAATCAGATACCCCCAAACCACAGCCTCATGTACTCTATTAATCGCATGCTGACAGACCCTTTGGTTGCATTTGTATTTCCAAATAAATACAAACATATGTCACCATTTTTTATTGATTTTGGACTTTCCTGGGAAGGAAATGCTGTTACATTATAATAAATGGTGTCAAGTAAAACAAATAACACAGAACCCATTAAGAAGGCATTTGTTGCAGAATTCAGTTTGATTTGTTTGCATCAGTTGGAATCATGTCAAAATAATGTCTTTGGAAACCAAATAAAAATTTGTTTGCAAATTTGTCTGGGACGAGCTTTTCGAGAATCAATATGGTTTTCCTCAGTATGCAAATGCAGCCCAGAGAGTTTCAGCCCAAATTCCGGGCCTGAATTATACGAAAGCGTCAGTGAATTAATAAATAATCATAGATAATAAATAATATAGGGACTGAATTATATAATACATTTATGAGGAAGTCGAGGGCGAAGAAGATTAAGAAGGATAGGCTTGGGAGGAGATTGATTTTCAGATGAGCTAAAATAACATTTTGTATTCAGAAAATTAATGGAGTTTGGTCCTGTAACTCACAAAGTCCAGTTAAGCTAAATTCTACTGCAGGCTTTCAAAATGGAAAAGGACATGCATGGTTGTCCAAAAAATCTTCTCTCTCTCTCTCTCTCTCTCTCTCTCTCTCTCTCTCTCTCTCTCTCTCTTTCTCTCTCTCTCTCTCTCTCTCTCTCTTTCTCTTTTTGGTGGGGGAGAGGCGGTCACTGAGCTTTCCTTGTGACAGATTGTCTCTGCTCTGGACCGGCTGCTTCCTCCTTTTTCTCATTTCTTCTCTATTTTTCTGGACTGTCTATGCCAGGATTCTACTAGCTCAAATATTCTTCCTTAATAGGTGCTTCCCTTCCTGCGATGCCAGAGGTGGTAAATCAGCTGGCTGTACCTACTAGGGATGCCATCCCTTACTCTCCAACATCTAGGCCTCTTTGGCAATGGGCAGCAGTCTTTTTATGTAATATGGAACCAAGTGCACTGAAACCAAGTGTTATGAGAGCCTGGAATAATGTAGGTGCTAGGGCCAGAGGGTGTCTCTAGCTGGATCCCCTCTGCCATGGCCTGAAGATCATGTACCCTAGATTCAGGTTCCTCTCTGCTAGCTTGATCACAGATTATCTCCCACCTCTCTGGACATCCTCTTCTAGCTCAAAAGACAGACAGCTGGCACTGTAGTTGGAATATTGGACTTGGAGATGAGAAGACTTGAGTTCCAATTCTGCCTTAGACACTTACTAGCTGTTGGCAAGTCACTTAATTTCTCTGGCCTTAAATGAGGAAAATGATAGCACTTATCTCCTAGGGCTGTTGTCAGACTCAAATAAGATTATAGATATAATATCCTATTATATATAACATTATATTCTATTATATCATAATATATATTATATCATATATCATAACATATATTATATCATGATACATGTTATAGATTCCATATAATCTATAATTCCATGTAATCTATATACATATAATATATCATTATATATAGCATTATATTCTATTAAGATATAATATATATTATAGATTCCATGTAAAGTATAATGAAATACTATGTAAACCTTAAAGTTTTCTAGAAATGTTTGCTATTGCTATTGTTATGATTATTTACAGCACCTGATACAATGAAATTATTATTGTGATATGTCACATTTATTACACAGTTACTGTCACATCTTTTTATTTCTTCTACTGCCTCCTACCTAATGAGTATCTTGAGTTAAGTTCTTTTACTCATGCTCCAAATAAAGTCCTATTGTCTCCAATAGGGAACCCACTTCTCAGTGCACACTTTCTACAGACATCTCTGGACTCCCCAAAGCAACTGTGATGGACTGGGAAGTGTGCAAAAGGTCCAGCCTAATTTGATAGCTCTTCAGGGGCCTATAGAGCTTTTATATCTCTAATGCTTGCCTCTGTTGCTCAGGTCATTGATAATTTTGTTAGGAAAATCAAATGTGAACCTTTTTTCATGATTTTTTTTTGCCAAATGCCTTGAATGAGTAGTCCACTAGTGTTTGTTTCTATTTGCCTCATCACCCACTCGTTCTATACCCTGATGCAGTCTGGTATCCATCCTCACTGTTCCCAGCACCCAAATGAAGCTGCTCTTTTCAATTCATCAGCTGCTTTCTAAGGCTCTAATCCAATGACTCTTTCTCAGTCTTCATTTTCCTTCAGCTCCCTGAAGTACTGGTCACATTTCCTCCTCCTCCTCCTCCTCCTCCTCTTCCTCCACCTCCTCCTCCTCCTCCTCCTCCTTCTCCTCCTCCTCCTCCCCCTCCTCCTCTTTCTCTTCCTCTTCCTCCTCCTCCTCTTCCTCTTCCTCCTCCTCCTCTTCCTCTTCCTCCTCCCCCTCTCTTCTCCTCCTTCTCCTTCTGGATCCTCCTTTGATTTGAAAGCCATCATACTCTCCTGATTCTCTTCTGACCTAGAAATTCTTCTCTTTCAGGATTCACTTTTTCTTCTAACACCTACCACTTTCATGTAGGTATACTTTGAACTCTTTCTTCGGCCATTTTTTCTTCTTTTTGCCCTTTGGGGATCTCAGTGCCTCCCTCAGCTTCAACTAGCATTCTAGGTTAAATTGTATAATATAATCCCTTTGACTTTGGTCTCATTTCCAGCTGCCTGCTAGGTATCTCAACCTAGATGACTTGCTAGAATTCCAAGGTCAATATGGATGCCTTCTGCATCCAGCATTTTTACTTCAGTTGAAATTCATAATCAACATCACATAAAGTCACTTGGATGAGAACCATTTTGTCATCTTCAAAGTCTATAGAAATCTGAACTATTAATAATTTTGATGATTAATCTGAATGAGTAAATGTGGTGATAGTAATAATACACTTTATAAATTAACAACCAAGAGATTCCCATCCTATAAATGAGCATAGGAAATGGACCCAGGGTCTTTTGGTTCAAGGAACTCCTGGGTGAGGAGACTCTCCAGAAATGCAGGTTTTCAACTTTTCTGCAACTTAAGAGAGTTGCCTGGTGCATTCAGAGGGTAGGTGACTTATCCAGAGTCACAAAGCAAGTCGGTGTCAGAGGTAGGACCTGAACCTGGATCCTCCTTCCTTTGAGGCTACCTCTTTATCCACAGCTTCTTCTGCTTCTCCATATAACAGAAGAAAACCATAAATAGCCTTTAATAATAGACAAACTCAAATCAGAATATCATCACAGACAAAATCTGCCTGGATATAATATTGCTCTGTAAAGACTTAAGAAGACTTGTTTGGCCACCAGCTAAGTAGTGCTACAGTTGGATAGAGGGCCGGTCCCAAAGTCAGGAAAACCTGAGTTCAAAACCAACTTCAGACACTTACTAACTGCGTCACTTAGCCTCAATTGCCTCAAAAAATGAATAGTCATTTGGAATAGATGTTGTCATTCTGAATAGTTGTTATTTCCAAGGTGTATGGAATTAAGTTTTCTTTCTTTCTTTCTTTCTTTTATTAAAGCTTTTTATTTGTATAACATATGTATGGGTAGTTCCCCAGCATTGATCTTTACAAAGCTTTCTATTACAAATTTTACCCCCAGTCCCCTCCCTTCCCCTAGATGGCAGGAAGTCCGCTACATGTTAATAATATTGAAATATTTGACAAGTTGTGCATGAAAAATCCTGTCTACAAGAAAAAAGAAAGAAAATCAGAGAAAGGAAACACAATGCAAGCAAACCTCAATAGAGAGCATGAAAATGTTATGTTGTGGTCCACATTTGACATCCCTCTCTCTGGGTGTAGATGGTCTTCTTCAGTGAACAATTGGAACTGGTTTGAGACAATTCTTTGTTGCAGAGAGCCATGTCCATCAGAATTGATCATCATGTAATATTGCTGATGCTGTGTATAATGATCTCCTGGTTCTGCTCATTTCACTCAGCATCAGTTCATGCAAGTCTCTCCAGGCCTCTCTGAAATCGTCCTGCTGGTCGTTTCTTACAGAGCAATAATATTCCATAACATTCATATACCATAATTTATTCAGCCACTCTCCAATTGATGGGCATCCATTCATTCAGTTTCCAGTTTCTTGCCACTACAAAAAGGGCTGCCACAAACATTTTTGCACATGTGGGTACCTTTCCCTCCTCTAAGATCTCTTTGGGATATAAGCCCAATAGAAATACTGCTGGGTCAAAGGGTATGCACAGTTTGATAACTTTTTGAGCATAGCTCCAAATTGCTCTCCAGAATGGTTGGATCCGTTCACAGTTGCACCAACAATGTATTAGTGTCCCAGTTTTCCCACATCCCCTCCAACATTCATCGTTATCTTTTCCTGTCATTTTAGCCAATCTGACAGGTGTGTAGTGGTACCTCAGAGTTGTCTTAATTTGCATTTCTCTGATCAATAGTGATTTGGAGCAACTTTTCATATGACTAGAGATGGTTTTAATTTCATCATCTGAAAATTGTCTGTTCATATCCCTTGACCATTTATTTATTGAAGAGTGACTTGAATTCTTATAAATATGAGACAATTCTCTATATATTTTAGAAATGAGGCCTTTATCAGAACCCTTAAATGTAAAGATGATTTCCCAATTTGATGCTTCCCTCCTAATCTTGTCTGCATTAGTTTTATTTGTACAGAAACTTTTTAACTTAATATAATCAAAATTATCTATCTGGTGTTCAATTAGGAGTTCCAGATCTTCTTTGGACATAAATTTATTCCATCTCCACAAGTCTGAGAGGTAAACTATACTACGTTCCTCTAATTTGCTTACAATATCGCTCTTTATATGTAGATCATGAACCCATTTAGATCTTATTTTGGTATGTGGTGTTAGGTATGGGTCAAGCCCTAATTTCTTCCACACTAGTTTCCAATTTTCCCAGAAGTTTTTGCCGAATAGTGAGTACTTATCCCAAAAGCTGGGGTCTTTGGGTTTATCAAACACTAAATTGTTAAAGTTATTGCCTAGATCATCCTGATAATCTATCCTATGCCACTGATCGACTGCTCTATTTCTTAGCCAGTACCAAATGGTTTTGATGACCGCTGCTTTATAATATAGTTTTAGATCTGGTACAGCAAGGCCACCTTCATCTGCCTTTTTTTTCATTAATCCCCTTGAAATCCTTGACCTTTTATTTTTCCAAATGAACTTTGCTACCATGTTTTCTATATCTGTAAAATAATTTCTTGGGAGTTTGATTGGTATGGCACTAAATAAGTAGATTAGTTTGGGTAGTATTGTCATTTTTATTATGTTTGCTCTGCCTACCCATGAGCACTTAATGTTTTTCCATTTGATTAGGTCTGATTTTATTTGTGTGGAAAGTGTTTTGTAGTTTAGTTCATATAGTTCCTGACTATCCCTTGCCAGATAAATTCCCAAATATTTTATACTATCAACAGTTATTTTGAATGGAATTTCTTTTTGTATCTCTTGCTGCTGAACTTTGTTGGTAATATATAAAAATGCTGATGATTTATGTGGATTAATTTTGAATCCTGCCACTTTGCTGAAGTTGTGAATTGTTTCTAGTAGTTTTTTAGATGAGTCTCTAGGGTTCTCTAAGTATACCATCATGTCATCTGCAAAGAGTGATAATTTGGTTTCTTCATTACCTGCTCTGATTCTTTTTATCTCTTTTTCTTCTCTTATTGCTAAAGCTAACATTTCTAATACAATATTAAATAGTAATGTTGACAGTGGGCAGCCTTGTTTCACTCCTGATCTTATTGGGAATGGTTTTAGTTTGTCTCCATTACATATGATGCTTGCTGATGGTTTTAAATAGATGCTACTGATCATTTTAAGGAAAAGCCCATTTATTCCTATGTTCTCTAGTGTTTTTAATAGGAAAGGGTGTCGGATTTTATCAAAGGCTTTTTCTTCATCTATTGAGATAATCATATGCTTTTTGATAGTTTGGTTATTAATATAATTAATTATGCTGATAGTTTTCCTAATATTGAACCAGCCCTGAATCCCTGGTATAAATTCTACTTGGTCATAGTGTACTATCCTGGGGATGACTTTCTGTAATCTCATTGCTAATATCTTATTTAAAATTTTTGAATCAATATTCATTAGGGAAATTGGTCTATAGTTTTCTTTCTTTGTTTTCACCCTACCTGGTTTAGCTATCAGCACCATATCGGTCTCATAGAAGGAATTTGGCAGTATACCTTCTATGGAATTAAGTTTTCAAAATAAACAGGAGAAATCAAAACCGTGTGGGATTAGGATGAGATACACATCCTTCATGTTGCCCTTTCTGTTGCTGGAGCTGCCCCAAAGGGGAGCCTATATTTCAATATTCTCATTAAATTACAAAAGGTTAGTCATCTTTCCCACCTGGGAAACAGCGAAGAATATTAAGTACATAGGGATGACAACAGGATAGTGACTTGTTCTGAGACATTTTTCTATCTAAACTCTGTCCAAAAAGATGCAGACAAGATACTGTGGTAATTATAATAATGTAACTGGTTTGTCCAAGATAATCATACATGTTTACCTACAGATATTCAGTTCAATTGTTTTTCAAAAGTATCTGATTCTTTGTAACCTTCTTGGAAAAAAATACTGGAGTGGTTCACCATTTCCTTTTTCATCTCATTTTACAAGTGAGGAAACTGAGATAAACAGGGTAAGTGACTTGGCCAGGGTCTACACCACTAGTGAGCATCTGAGGCTGAATTTGAACTCAGAAAGATGATCTTTACTGACTTCAGGCCCATTGCTCTGACCACTGTAGCACCACTTAGTTGCCCTGCACAATAGTCTACTGAACATTAAATATCCCCAGACCGTTCCTTCTCTAAACTCCACTGATTATAGGGTGAGAAGAAAGAGAATAATCCTAATAGAAATGTCTTGGATTTTTCTGTCTGGTCCATGGTTGAGTCACTAGACCGTGGAATTAAACACAGAACTTAAGATCTGGTGCCTAGCAGATGCAATGATGAGGCAATGAAGTCAACATCATGAAGGCATTGAGGAGGATAGGTGGGGAAATCCCCATGGTTCAGGATTGGGAGTTGGAATGGTCTTAGGGGACATGGGAAGAAGAGTGATTGGGGAGTCTCTTCACAGCTTGCTAAAATGGAAAGAGCTCTATGGGCATTGGAAGTCCTGGCTTTGAATTCTGGCTTTGTGGCCTTAAGCAAATCTGTTCCCCTGTCTAGGACTTGGTTTCCTTTTCTTTAAAATAAAGGGGTTGGATTCTATCTCTGATGTTCCATGATCTAAGGACCTGACGCTGTCTGGAAAGCTAATCTCCACATCCTTGGCCCATCTCAGAAGCTCCTCTCTTTCCAGCTCCACTTCTTTCTTCTACCACCTGTCACCTACAGCCTTCGTGTAGGTGGCTCCCAACACCAGCAGTGGGGCTTCCAGGCAGATCTTTTGGAAGTCAAACACTTTTTGTTGTCACATAGAGGGCTGGACCTGGCGGCAGTAATTGGCGGCTGCTACGAGCCAGCTTTGGCAAACGCTGATTAGTTGCTTATCGTACCCAGTGCTATTAGACAGTTTTATCCCTCACGGCAATAATGGTCTCACAGAAGGATAAGGCCGAGACATAGATAACTGTAACATACAACATTATGTTACAAGAGCATAAGATGTGCGAAATGAAGTACTTTGTGAGGTCCAGAAGGCAATGTCATTATTGGCCCAAAGGAAATAAGAGGAGGCTTCTTGGAGGAAGTGGTATTTTATTTTGGCTTGAAAAGGTAGTAATTCAATAGGTTAAAAAGGTTGAGGGGGGCATTCCAGGTATAGGGAAGGTCTTGATTAAAGGTAGAGAGGTGAGATTATGCAGGAGACCAGAGCAGGGTGGGATAGAATGGCAAAGAGTAAAAGTTGTTCAGATGGCTTGGAGGGTAGATTGCATGATGAAATGGAATAGCATAAGATAAGGTTGGAAATGTAGATTGGCCCCAAGTTGAAGAAGGGCACAAATGGCAGAAAGAGAAATTTGAACTCTGTAATAGTGAGCCATTGAAGATTTTTTTTGGACAGAGGAATGGTGAATTTAAAAGGAAGTTTACATGCACGAGTATGTAAACCTAGTCTGGTGGAGGGATGTAGAATGGATCGGAGAGGACACGGAACATTTCTTAGAAGGCCATTTCGGAAATCCACCTGGGTAGTAATGGAAACCTGTCCTAGGGGAATGACCCTGGGAAAAGGTGATGAATATGAAAAGTATTATGGCAGCTTCTAGCAAGTGACTCCTAGGTAAAGTCATTTATGTCCCTACTCTTATTATAGATGCAGATATCATAATACATATGTGTGCATGTCAACTTAAATCTTTAATAATAGCATTTATTTTTCCCTAGGGCTTTGTGGTTTATAAAGTAGTAGAAAGTGTTCCCATTTTATAGATGAGAAAGCAGAGGTCCAGAGATAGGAGGTGAATTTGCCCAAGTCCCACAGCTGGTAGGTAATAGAGGCAGGACTCTGCCCATTATTCCAGACAGAAACTTGTGCTGCCTCCAATCATTTCTTTCTAAATGAGACCATCACCTTGCTGCCTCATTTCCAAACTATACTCATTAACTGGACATGGTCTGCAGGCTTGGTCTGGAGATAGTGGGATGGAAAATCCTCCAGAAACTGCATTTTGGAGACCATCAGGGGCCATGAATCAGCTGTGTTGATTCCAAGGGGGAACAGGATGAAGAATAAGGGTGGGAGTCCAGGATGGATCCCCTGCCAAAGAACAGTCCTTGTTACAAAAAGCCTAAAGAAGGTCTGATTAACTGATCTATGTATTTTTCTGACCAAGCCTTAGCCAGCTGGGCTGGAGCATGAGTTGATTAAGCAGGAAATAAGAGGCAGCAAGGAGGAGGAGGAGCGGGGTTGCCAAGTGAGCAAAGCCCAGCTGCTCCTTGCTGTGGCTTAGTGGGCTGTGGCCTACTCAAGCACAGACGGAGAGCACTTTTCCAGGGGCTCTTGCCCTAGAAGATCTCTGTTTCAGAGGGAGGTACGGTGAATGGGGGACTGGAGTTAGTAATTTTCTTTCTAAGGCTTTTATCTGAGCAGCTTTACCTGGCAGATTAGCTGATCCTAGGTCCCAGAAACCTCTTCTTTACCACCAGAAACACTCCCTGTAAGCTAGGAATGATTGACAGAGGAAGGAATAGAGACCAAGGGGAGGAGGTTAAATGTGTTGCCCAGAACCATCCAGTTAGGAAGCATCAGAGTTAGGACTTGAACCCGGGGGTTCTAGCTTCCGTTCTAATGCTTTTTGTATTCCATTTTGCTTTGCTCTGCTCCATTGTGCTCTCCACCCATCTAATTACCTCTAGAACTGGCACAGTCTGAACATATAAATAGGTAAATGAATGCTGGGCATATGTTCCTGGCCATGCAACTGGTTTCAACCACCTACCTGATTTAGGACTTTCATTTTATTTTTTCAATTAACAAACATTATGTCTCTCTTTCCCACCTCCCCTCACTGGGAGAGAAAAAAAAAAAGAAAAGAAAAACAAAATCTTTGTCACAAATACGTGTAGCCGAACAAAACAAATTTCCATATTGGTTGTGAAAATGTAGGACTTGCTCTGTACCTTGAGTCTTTCTGTTGGGAGATAGGAGCACACTTCATCATGGTCCCTAGGAATCATGGTTGATTTGGCCACATGGCCACAGTTTGGAAGTCTTCCAGAGTGACAGTGTTATTGTTACTGTATACAGTACTTGTTCTACTTTTGCTTACCTCACTCAGCATTGGTTCTTACAGATTTTCCCAAGTTTCTCTGCAACCATCTTTCTTCATTGCTTAAAATGCAATAATATTCCATGAGAGCTATGTAATATATTTTGTGCAACATTTCCGGTTGTTAGGTGCCTCAGTTCTTTGCCACCACAAAAAAAGAGCTGCAGTAAGTACTTCTGGATATATGGGTCCTTTTCTTTTATCTTTGATTTCTTTGATTTCTTTGGGAGTATTTCTGGTTTAAAGGGCATGCATAGTATAGTGATTTTTAGAGAATAGTTCCAAATTGCTTTTCAGTATACTGGTCTTAATTGACAGCTCTAAAAGTGCCTATTTTCTCCAACATTTACCATTTTAAATTTGGGTCATCTTTGCCAATTAAATAGGTGTGAGGCAAAAGCTCTGAATTGTTTAAATTTGCATTTCTTTAATTATTAGTGATTTAGATTTTTTTATATAGTTGTTAATAGCTCGGACTTCTGAAAATCGCCTTTCCATATTCTTTTCCCATTTATCAAATGGAGAATGACTCTTAATCTCATAAATTAGAATCAGTTCTTTTTACATCATAGAAAGTTGACCTTTATCGGAGAAATTTTTGCTGTGAAGAGTTCTGTTTTTATATTGTCATTCCCAACATGTCCCAGGAAAGTGCTTTATTATAATCCAGATTTACTCTTTCAAAATGTCTCAACGTACTCTGTAGATTTAAACTCCTAATGTCATTAATTGTTTCTAAGGAAAAATGTCAGGTGAAACATTGCCATTGAGGGCAGGTGGTTGTACAGAAACAATTACTCAGAGCTGATTGGGTTCGTCAACATTGGGGTAGGATTTGGAATGGGATAGAATACCATATGAAAAAAACCAGCCTCAGATTGTCCCACAACTCTCATGGGGATCTAGTGCTTGCAGATAAGCACAGAGCTCATTGCCTTCCTCATCATCACTACAGCATGCCCAGTGGGTTTGAACAAAAGGCAGACTCTGCCAAGGGAAGATTTTGGAGTGCCATTCACCCTGCTGGGTCCCGTGATGGGAATAGAAAAGGTCCTCTCTAGCTCCATGGTCCAGTTTTGCCATAAGACAATTGATCCCAGGCAATGGCGAAGCCCCAAGCCAGGGATGAACAAAATCACTACCTAGAAAGACTTTGTCAAACTGGAGATGAATTATTAATAAGCCTCTGAAAGAGAACCAGGAGTGGAAATCAGCCCCCTTTGTTATTTACATTAATGAGCCAGTGGAAGAGACAGTAAGCAAAATCCCAAGTTTCGTACAGGCTAAATTTGGAGGCACGACAATGAACGGAGAAACAATGAAATCTGCTCGATGTAAATTCGTACTAATAAGTCACCAAACAAAGGGCCCACAGAGGGCCTATTTTCAGAGCAGGGAAAGGGCTGAGGCAGAACTGCAAGTCATTACCGAAATCCCCTAGCATTAGGCCACCTGAATCGAGTCGTAGGCTTGGGGATGAGAAAGCAAACATGAGATTGCTGGCTGGACAGATACTGTGTGCACATCAAAGAAGGTGGCGGTACTGTCATTAGGGGATGTGTGCCAAGGACATAATGCCAGGCAGCTCCTAGCTGGGCTAAATGGAACACGAATTATCCTCATATAGTACAATGTTCTGTTCCCTGGAGGAGGTGGGATGCAGGGTGGTGTGGGGATGAGAGAGCATCATTTTGTTTAGTGCATTTCCTTTACTATCAGCTGATTTCCCTTGATCAGACTTAAAATCTGCATCATCTTCCGATCCAGACTGCCCTCTGGTCAGAAACTCTTTCTCTTTGTAGTCTCTGATGATTTTCTCCAACTATTGACCTCAGACAACAAACCTTGCTTGGGGATTGGTTCTTACCTATATGGGAAACACATCAAAGCTGGCTAAGACCATTGGACCTATACGCCAAAGAGATCAAAGAGAAAGAAAAAGACCCATTTGTACAAATAGTTTATGGCATCTGCTTTTGCAGTAAAAAGAGAAATTTTGGGAGTTCTCATCCATGGGGGGAATTGCTAAACCAATTATAGTATATGGATGTAAGAAAATATTATTGTACCATAAGAAATGAAATGAAAGGTTTCAGAGAAAATTCAGAAGACCTCCCATTTAGTGATGCAGAGGGAAGCTAGCAAAACCAGGAGAACAAGTTAGAAAATTAACACTATTATAAAAAAAACAACTTTGATAGACTTTAGCATTCTGGCCAATGTAACGACCAACCACGATTTCAGTATACCAAAAATAAAGGATGCTACTCATCTCCTGATAAAAAGATGATAGACCTAAGATGAAGAAGGAGACATACAATTTTAGATATAGCCAGGATAGGACTTTCCCTTGCGTGACTATACATATTTGTTATGGGAGGGTTTTTTTTTTGGTTTTGTTTTTCAATGGGTGGAGATAAAGTGAGGGAGAAAAAATAGCCTTTTTAATTAAAAAATGACAAAATAAAATAAAATTGAATATGATACAGCTATGAATTATGTAGTGAGGATGAGTACTCACTGAGTCATCTGTCCTGCTTTCTGTTACCAAAGCAAGACAAAGGTTAAGGGTTAATTGAGAGCAAGAGGGATGGAGAACACCGTATTTAGGAAATGTTATATGACTGGGAAACTTTACAGAGACTCCCTTCCGGGTAGGGTTGGTTTTCTGAGTATGGTGGGACATAGTGGGATGCTGACAAGCTTCTGACTGATCCATATAGGGCTCAAGGCCATGACTATTATCTCATTAGCAAGCTTACAAACTCCAGTCTTCAATGACCTCATTGACTTTTGTGGGAAGATAAAAGAAAGAGAGAAAGATTAGAGCTGAGTAAGAAGAAGGAAACTGTGTAGATGATTCAGAGGAACTGGGACTTGTTGAAAAGGCCAGAGGTTGTGGAAGAAAAATTTGACTGAAATATGGAGTAATTTGAAGAAAATTTTCCATTACTTTTAGTTTTTATGGGGGAAGGTTGAAAGAGAAGAGAGAATATTAAGGGGTAGGCATCTGAAGAAAAATAAGAAGGAGGCCTTAAGAAGAAGACAGGTAAGGCACACTAAGTCAACAGCATTTATTAAGCACCTTTTGTGTACCAGGCATCGTGGGGAACACTGAGGGAACAAAAGAAAGGCCAAAAATAGGGACTCCTTTGAAACAACTTGCAAATGGAGTTGTACAGAAAAGATACAGAATAAATTGGGGATAAGCTCAGAGGGAAGGTGCTAAGATGAAGGAGAACCAGGAAAGGCTTCTTGCAGAAGGTAGGAAGCCAGAAGGCAGAGATGAAGAAGGAGAACATTTCAGGTATGGAGGACATCCATTGAAAATACCCATTCTGGAGATGTGGCAAGGAAGCTAATATCATTGGATTATAAAATACCTGGTGGAAGTAGAGCATAAGCATAATAACAATCTCATATTTATGTAGTACCTACTATGTGCCAGGCACTGTGCTAAGCACTTTACAAATATTGTCTCATTTGTTCCTCACAACCATTTAAAGGATGAAAAAACTGAGGTAAGAAGTGGTTAAATGGCTTGCCTAGGCTCACACTGTTAGGAAATGTCCCAGGTCTTCCTGATACCAGGTCCGGTGCTCTATCCACTGTACCACCTAGATGTTCAAAAAATTAGAAAGATAGGAAGGAGTTAGGTTGGGAAAATAATGAAAAACCAAACAAAGGATTTTAGCTTTGATCCTGGAGGTAATGGGGAGCCACTAGAGATCTGAATTAGGAGTTGACATGCTCAGACCTTTGTCTTAGGAAGATCAATTTGATAACCAAGTAGAGGGTGGAAAGGAGTAGGGAGAGCCTTGAGGAAGGAGACCAACTAGCTTGCTGCCGAAATAGTCCAGGTATTGGATGATGAGGACTTACACAGAGTGGTAGCAGTGCCAAAGGAGAGAAGGGGGTCTAGATGAATATAAGGTTATAAAAGTAGAAAAGACAAGACTCAGCAACTGATTGGATATGGGGAATAAGGGAGAGTGAAAAGTTGTTTTTCAGTCATTTTGGTTGTGTCCAATTCTGCTTGATACTATTTGGGTTTTGTTTTGGTAGAGATACTGTAGTGGCTTGCCATTTCCTTCACCAGCTCATTTTACAGATTAGGAAACTGAGGGTGAAGTGACTGGACCAAGGTCACACAGCTAGTAAATATCTGAGGCCAGACTTGAACTTAGGAAGGTGTCTTCCTGATTTCAAGCCCAGTACTGTACCCACTAACACCACTTAAACTCCCTGAGAAATTGAGGATAGCACCTAAATTGTGAGTCTGGATCCCTGAGAAGGTGGTGGAACAAATTGACGGGTAAAGCAAATAGGTAGTTTTTAGGACAAATGTGGGGTTTGGAGGCTGGTGAAGAGAAGAGAAATAAAGTTGTTGAGTTTAAGGAAGGGAGGTTTAATGTGGCCCTCAAGGTAATCATAGGTTATAAATGTCTGAAAATGTTACTAAGAGGTAACTATAGGTTGTAAAAGTCTGAAAATGCTGAAATGGTAAAATATAAATATCCACAAGTACATTAAAATGAAGCTAAAATCTTTTTTTTTAATATTCACGGATAATTTGACAACATTGATCCTTGCATAGCCTTGTGTTTCAGATTTTCTCCTCCTTCCCTCTAGCCCCTCCCCTAGATGGCGAGCAATCCAATATATGTTATGCATGTTAAAATATATGTTAAATCGTATATTTGTAAACATACTTATACAGTTATCATGCTGCACAAGAAAAACCAGATCAAAAGGGAAAGGAAATAAGTAAGAAAACAAAATACAAGTGAACAACAACAAAAAAGTGAGTGTGTTATGTTGTGATCCACACTCAGTTCCCATAGTCCTCTCTCTGGGTGTAGATGGCTCTCTTTATCACAAGATCATTGGAACTGGCCTCAATCATTTCATTGTTGAAGAGAGCCATGTCCATCAGAATTGATCATCATGTAACATTGTTGTTGCTGTGTATAATGATTTCCTGGTTCTGCTCGTTTCACTCAGCATCAGTTCATGCAAGTCTCTCCAGGCCTCTCTGAAATCATCCTGCTGGTTGTTTCTCACAGAACAATAATATTCCATGACATTCATATACCATAGTTTATTCAGCCATTCTCCAATTGATGGGCATCCATTCAGCTTCCAGTTTCTTGCCACCACAAAAAGGCTGCCACAAACATTTTGGCACATGTGGGTCCTTTGCCTTTTTTATGTTGTCTTTGGGATACAGGCTCAGCAACACTCCTGGGTCAAAGGGTATGTACATTTTGATAGCCCTTTGGGCATAGTTCCAAATTGCTCTCCAGAATGGTTGGATCCGTTCACAGCTCCACCAACAATGTATCAGTGTCCCAGTTTTCCCACATCCCCTCCAACATTCATCCTTATCTTTTCCTGTCATTTTAGGCAATCTGACAGGTGTGTAGTGGTATCTCAGGGTTGTCCTAATTTGCATTCTCTGATCAATAGTGATTTGGAGCACCTTTTCATATGACTAAAAATGGTTTTAATTTCATCATCTGAAAATTGTCTGTTCATATTCTTTGGCTATTTATTGATTGGAGAGTGGCTTGAATTCTTATAAATATGAGTCAATTCTCTATATATTTTAGAAATGAGGCCTTTATCAGAACCCTTAAATGTAAAGATGATTTCCCAATTTATTGATGAAGCTAAAATCTTACTGAGTATAGAAGGCAGGGTGAATTTTGCAGTGCTATCCATGGGCTTTGTGATGTTTGTATTTGTATTTGTCCTGGAGCACCGCTCTAAAACTCATTCTGTTTCTAACAGCAGCAGCAGCAGCAGCAGCAACAACAAAAAATGACCTAAAGTGGGATGAAAGGTAAGAAAGTAAACAAGATCAAACTCGACTACTGTCTAAAGCTTGGAGAATATAGAGTGTCACACAGAGAAGGAAAGGAAGGAAAAAAGGTAAGTGTACACTAAGAGCTAAAAAAACAAATATGAAATTTTCCCTGAAGAGAGAAAGCCCAGCTCTGAAGTGGAAGCAGTTGTTTATCTTCCAAAGCATGAGAAAGTTTTAACATAGGGCCCTAGAAGGTACCAGCTGGGACACCATCCCTTAAGGGGCAGAAGAAGATGGAAGGTTGGTAAATCAGTGTCCAGGGACACAGGGCAACAATTTGTTGGCTTGATAACAATGACAGAGAAATTTGCTGTCTTTGTATTTATCTGATAGGTAACAGAGTGCCTTAAGCTTTATCAAAATGGATGGCCACTCTATGTCTGGTGATCCATGTAAAGACAAATTATGCTTCTAAAAGGAGCCTAAAATGATCACCAATAAGTTAGGATTATTGACAATTAATATTGACAAAATATTACCAATTCTTGTGCAAGAAACTGAAGACTGGGGGGGGTATGGGCTGTTGTTTATCCATTGAAAGCAAGGGATGGCAAAGCGAAAAATTGATTTCAGAAGTGAAGACCTAGGGGGCAACTAGGTGGCGCAGTGGATAGAGCACCAGCCCTGAAGTCAGGAAGACCTGCTTTCAAATCTGGTCTCAAACACTTAACACTTCCTAGCTGTGTGACCCTGGGCAAGTCACTTAACCCCAATTGCCTTAGAAAAAAAGTGAAGACCTAGCTAAGAAGGTGGTATATGAGAATGGAGTTGGCAAATGGATTTCACCTTAAGTATTGGAATGATGGTCATGAATGGACAAGAAAAGGAGAAAAAGATTTTATGAAGGGAGGAAATAAGCACTTATTAAGCACCTACTATGTGTCAGGTACTCTCCTGAATGTTTTACAAATATTACCTGTTTTGATTCACAAGAACCTTGGAAGGTAAGGTGCTCTTTTAAAGTTGAGGAAATTGAGGCAAATAGAGGATAAGTGACTTGTCCAGAATTATGTTGCTAGTAAGTGTCTGAGGCCAGATTTGAATTCAGGTTTTCCTGAGTCCATCCCCAATACCCTTCTCTTCTAAGCCAGGGCTTCTTCAACTTTTTCTACTCGTGAGCCCTTTTCAGCTCAGCAATTTTTATGCAACTTCAGGTATATAGGTATAGAAAATAGGCATACAGATCAAACATTTACTGATAATAAATCATAATTTCATGACCCTCACAGTCAGTTATGAGACCCCATGTGGGGTCGTGACCCACAGTTCAAGAAGTTGGGATCTATGCTATTAAGTGCCTCCTGACAGAAAGAGGAGATGATAAGACAGTGGTCTAGCAAGTTGATGGCCTGATTGTTTCCCTGCTATCCTTGTGATTTTGGCAGAGAGTGAAAAAGACCTCCCTTATGTCAAGAGGACTCCTTGTGGCAAACCCGTGGGAGGACATGGACAAAGGTCTTACAGGATGGACGTGCATGGAGGACTTGCAATCTGCTTTATTGGAGGGAACTCCTGAACTGATAAAGTTGAAGATCCACTGGACTTTTAGTGTCATGTGGATGTTGAGGGTGCACTTTGACTTAGCATACAAAAGACTAATCACATCAGGAAAGTGCCCACTTCTGACATAGCCTGGTGCTATACTGGGCAAGTGTGTGTCTAAGAATTAAGTTGGTACTTTGAATTTTTGATGGCTGTGCCAGGACATTTTTATTACTTGTGTACAGAAGAGGAGAATTGGACCAAAGACTTTCGAGCAGGTTGCACGGTCACATTCTCTCCTGAAGTGGAGGATAGCCGAACAATTTCTATTCTTACAACCAGGTTGGGAAGATCAGGACTAAAGTGAGAGAGGTGCAGAGTTGAAAGGTCAGTGGGAGAATAGTACAAAGCCAGGAGAGGGAAGTCCAAAGCTGGGAGATTGATGAAGGCGTAGTCAGTGGGTCACAGTGATTGAAGTAGGATTAGAGCATTCTGGGGATACGTAATGCAAGTTTAGCAGTGGCTTTCTGTTTTCTATCTTGTCTAGAGAAGGTATTCTATCCCTTGGAAACCTATTTCCTTGGAGTTTTGGGGTTAGCGACTCCATGATTCATAATCATAGACCATGTCTCGTCACAGGTCTTTGCACAGATGTCAGTCCCTTTAGAAGTACAACTAATAAAACAGACCGAAGGTTCAGTTTTCACATCATTTATCCTAAAGTTCTAGGAAACTAGATTGTTACTCGTAGAGCCATTGCTGAGATGTGCATTGGGAGGGGGGAGTTTCCATACTGGGAGTCCCCTTCCCTTAACGAAATCCCTGTTGAGGACTAAAGGAAAAAATGCTAGCATGGCTTCCATGTGTCTGGTAGAAGGTCTTCCCTCCCCTGGTATACACCTTCACACCCCCTGTGATTCGTGACTTTATCCTTCCAGAAATCAGCTTCATTGAGTAGCTAGAAAGTGTGTTCTGGTTTCTTTGCTAATCTCTACCTCCCAGGGTAACCCGTGGGCAGGCCATCTGTTCCCCTTTGCTCTCACTGCATGAGCAGCCCACATCCTTTTCTGGTCACACCTGTCCTTGGTGAGGTCTTTAAGTCACTTCTCACAGCAGTATTACTTGTATCCAAGGCAACCGACTAGAACCGATTGTAGCTGGATAGACCCTGAGCTGGCAGCCACAGGAAGACCTTGGAGGCTGACAACAGGAAGAGTCCACTTGAATTTGTTGCTCACAGAACAATCCCAGGCTCTTCCACCTGGAGGGACCTCAGAGACTACCTTTCCCCCCCAGAATTTAGGGTGAGGGTTACTAACCCTTCCTTTCCATCTACCATCTCTCTCCTTAGTCTGGGGACATCCATTGCTTGAAAATTCCAGTGCTAGGAAATTCAACAACTTTTATTATTAGCCCATTCTCCTCGTGAACACACCTTCCATCATGAAGAAGTTTTCACTGACATCCAGCCGAAATATGACAATGATGATGATGATGATGATGATGATGATGATGATGATACTCGGTCATTTCAGTCCTAGCTGACTCTTCATAACCTCATTTGGGGTTTTCCTGGAAAAGATCCTGGAGTGCTTGGCCATTTTCTTCTCCAGCTCATTGTACAGATAAGAAAACTGAGGCAAATGGACGTAAGTGACTTGCCCAGGATCACGTAAGTATCTGATGTCAATTTTAAAGTCATGAAGATGAGCCTTTCTTATTCTAAGCCTGGAAGTCCATCCATTGAGTCATCTAGCTGCTCAAACATGTCTCTCTGCAACTCCCTTCTTATTTTTTTGTTCAGCCCTCTGGCGTCACACAGAACAAATGTAATCCCTCTGCTCTTTAGGTCCTTGGCTCTTATCTCCCCCCCTTAAGAACTGTCTAGTTCTATGAAACAGAATTAATGGATCATATACTGCTGTTATATAAAATCAGATTCAATAGATCATGGATTTCAAGCTGATGGCCATCCAATTTGGCCTCATTTTAGAGAGGAGAAAACGGAGTCTGGGAGAGATGAAATAACTTGCCCAGCACCTGATAGTTAGTGTCTAAGGGTGGGATTTGAACTCTGGTCTTCTGCTATACTAAGTTGTTTAGTGATTACTCATATATATGCTTATTCAGAGATCCTCTGAGTTGCCCCAAAGTGATGGCTCCCGAAAGATTACTGGACGTTTCTAATTCTAAAATTTGGATCCCAACTTTACCCACAGAAGCACTATGTAAGAAGGGATGGGGAAGGTGAGGTACACATAATCACTTCTAGCGGTAGTAATAATAATAAGGAATATCTAAGTTCCCTTCTTTTGAACCTTGCAGCTACCTCTGGAGATAGGTGGCTCACGTACACTATTATCAGTCCATTTTACAGATGAAGAAACTGGGGATCAGACAGGGTCATATACCTAGGAAGTTGCAGAGGACAAATTCAAACGCAAATCTCTCTTGACTCTATGTCCAATTCTCTTTCCCTGAGGCTAGCCCCCAAAGCCCAAGTGGACAGAACCAAGTTTGAATGACCCTTTCTCAACTCTAAAGCCCCGTAACTATCTATGGTCCTTTGCCTTTTTTTTTTCTTTTTTGCTTTTTGCTGAGGCAATTGGGATTAAGTGACTTGCCCAGGGTCACACAGCTAGGAAGTGGTAAGTGTCTGAGACCAGATTTGAACTCAGGTCCTCCTGACTTCAGGGCTGGTGCTCTATCCATTCCACCACCTAGCTGCCCTGGTCTTTTGCCTTTAAAGAGATCTCCATGTAGGCATTTTTGTCTCTCTCCCTCCTCCATTTCTTGCCCCTCCTCTTTCCTTGTCTGGCTGCCATTTCTTTCCCTCTCTCCTAGTCTGTATCCTCTCATTTAGCCCCACTTTCCTCACGGTCTTTCCTTGTGGCTCCTCTCCTCCGTCTCACCCATACCTCAGAGGGTGTCATTATGTTCATGATCCCTATGTGCTGAATACCCAGAATGCTTGGGAAAGCTGGCTGTCCTAGGGGAACTGAGTCCTCTTTCAGAACCGTGTGTTAATTCTGAGTGGCTGCCGCTGGCCTTTTCTCCCTACAGTACCCCAGTGCTGGAATGGAGAGGAGCACTGTGAATGTTAATGAGCATCTGAATGAGCATTAATTTTTGATGTTCTTCATTAACAAGCATTATAAACTATAACAAAATTTTCATTTGACTTGGGGCCAAAACGTGGATGAGCAGTTGTTTAAAGATGGAAAGCTATAGGCCTCCCTTTGGGACAGATGGGCTGGGCAAAAATAGCCTTTAATCTCCTGTCACTGAGGAAGAAACACCACTGGCCTACTTATAGCCTTATGGGCTGAGAAGGATTTGGGAGATAATTAGAAAAAACTGAGGTCCAGAAAAAGGAAAGGACTTCTCCAAGATCACTCATAGGATCCTAGACCAAGAGCTAGAAAGGATCTTGGATCTTGGAGGCTATTTAGTTCAACCCCTATATTTTACAGATGGGAAACTGTGATCCAAAGAAATGATTTGAACAAAGAGAACACAGATGATTTTGGCAGTGAATAGAAAAGCAGGTTCTACAGTTGAGAACTCTGGATTCAAAATACGGAGGCTTTGGTGCTACCCCATTCTACTTCTCCCCTGCATTTAATCAGCCCTTCTTTCCATCCTTCTCTCATTATTCTTTTCTTACTGCTTTCCCACCCTTTTCCCTCCCTCTATCCATTTTAGATTAAAGGAAAAACACTCATGTCTTGCGATTGAGAGTTACCAGACCTAGTAATTGTCTGTGAAATGTCCAATAATGACACTTCCAGGTTCAAAATACAAACAAACTGGCAGAGACAGATCGATGGATGGAGAGATTTCTTTTAATTGGGAATGGAATTTTTTTTTTGAGAATTTGGGGTGTGTGTGTGTGTGTGTGTGTGTGTGTGTGTGTGTGTGTGTGTGTTGGGAGTTTAAAAAGGGCCATGTCTCATTCCTTTATTTGAGCTCTTTAAAGATTTTATCAGAGGCTATGAAGACCAAGAACTAGATTACTTTCAAGGACTGACACTGCAATTTCCTAGCCCTGTGATCTTGAAAAAGTACCTCTCCCTCTTTGGGCCTGCTTCTTCTCTAAAATGATAGGATTACTTGTGGACTAAATGGTCTCTGAGATCTCTCCCAGTGTTAGATCTAGGGATCCTGTGAGTATGAGCTCTGAGTCTTCCCTCTGTCATGGCAGCCAGAGACCCCCTCCAATCCTTAATAGGTAGTTTTTGTGACTTGAGTAGCAGAAAACCACCAGCAGCTAATGACTAGCTTTCCCATGCTCATTCTCCTGAACTTAGACTACTCGACAAGTGGTAGCTAGGCCTGTCCTCAAAGCCTTTCCAGAAAACACGCCCAACTTTGTGCTCCATTGGCCCAGCCTTTGAGAACCCACTCACTTCCAAACCTCATAAAATGTCAGTGGAAGTTTATTTAGTTTCTGGAGGCTGTGCTAATTGGTGTATTTGTTGTGGGTACCAGTATAGCCTCCAGCTAGACCAATCATAAGCAAAAAAGGTTGAACTAGATCTTTGGGTCCTGGGTTGTGATGTCTGGGAAAATGCCACTCTGATCACAGTGCCCTGCTAATCTTCCACAGGTCTGAAATTCTGGCAGCCATCTCACTCCTGAGGGGCCTTCTAGAGATATATGCATATTGATTGGGCTAAGTAAAACCCTCCCACAGTGATTTACCGTTGTGAAGATGACCCTAGGATCTATGCTAGTGATGCTCTCTGATTTATAGAGTGCCACTTGGAGAATATTGTTGGGTTAGTTTGTTTTTGAGAATATTGGTTTTAAGAGGATGTGCCTTTGTGGCAGATGGCAGGTTGGGGATTTGGAAATCCCAGACGTGACCTGGTTCACTCTTCTTGCCCTCATTTGATACTGATATTGCTCATTGTTTATCTGCAGTGTGTCTACGAGAACAATGAATTAGTTGCTTGAATATGTATACTGGGCACTGCTCATCCATTCTGTTTTTCCTGTGTGGCTTGTTAGAATGATCTCTTTGTCAAGGATCTCACTGAGGAAGCTTTTAGCATATTGGGCATTTAAAACACTTTACAAGCTGGACCTAACCTGTCTTTCCAGCCTTATTATATGTTCCTCCCCTTCATACATTCTGCAGTCCAGCCAGACTGACCTTGCTCATTCTTACATATAGTGTTCTATAGATCATCTCTGTGCTTTTGCACAGACTATCTCCCAGTGTTGGAAATATACTCTTTCCTCACCTTCACTCCTTTAAATCTCTTGCTCCTTCAAGGCTTAGTTTAGGTGCCGCCATCTATAGAAAATCTATCTTGATTTCTCTTTTCATTCCAGCTACTGATTTCTCTCCCCCAAATCATCTGTTTTGTCTATACTTAAATGTATACTTGTCTCCGTGGTAGAATATAAACTCTTTGAGGGAAATGGTGCCTTAATTTTTGTATTTGTATCTCTAGGGTCTAGCTTGGTGACTGGCACATAGTAGGTGCTTAATAAATGCACATGGAATAGTTGATTGCTCATCTCTAGGGGACATCTTTTATAATCCCAGTGAAAACTTTGAGTGATCCTATTGCCCTATTATTGGCAACAGTATCCCCGGCAAATGTGGGTAGGGGCTTGTAGTCAGAGACCAGAGCAGATGCACTCTGATACGAGTTCTCACAATCCCTCTGGGAAATGAGTGTTTTCTATCCCAGGGAGCTGTGCCTTGAAGCCTAGCTACCCAGGTACCCTAGCTGACTGGTCCCAGGCCAAGTGTGTGGGAAGACCAGAGCCTGGTTAGTCACTTCTCTCCCCAGCACCAGCCCCATCTTACAAAGGATGCAATCAGTGGCCACTCGCCCTTAAATCAAGTGTTAAATTCTAGCTTATTTACAGGCTAATTCCAGATGAGAAGGGCTCACGGCTATACGTGCTTCTTCAGCTGTTAGCTCTTTCAAGATTCACCTGAGCATCTTCCCTGCCTGGCTTGGCAACAGGCTCTGCTGCTGCTGCTGCTGTTGCAAAGCGTAGGGCGTCTCCTCCAACTTAGCTTTCAGGCTTCATCCTATCAGTTATTCTTGGCTCATTGAGTGCAAATTCAAATAAGAAGACATCAATTTCTTTCTAAACTACCTATTTTTTCCTCATTTTTGTTTTTGTTGCTTTCTCATAAGCAACCATTTCTCTGGCTTTCATTTCTCTATTTCCTCCTTCCTCCTCTATAGGCAGACAGCAGGTCTTCTTCAGCCCCGAGTGTATGGCTTCTGGGAATGTATTCCTGAAGCCTCTACTTGATAAATAACCCCAAATCCCAGTCCCATTCCACATAAGACATTCTCCGATGTCTCGTCATAGAACGGCGGCGAATTTCTCGGTTTTGAAGAGTATCCAATGGAGGGCAAGCTCTGGCACAATCTACCTAGCTGGATTTGGATATATGGTGGTGGTGAGGAACTGTATTGGTCGTTTTCTGGTTCCATCACCAGTGGGTTGGCCAAGAGGTTAGAAGGTTTGGTTTCTGATCATGATAAGTGGTGAAGTGTGGCGTGGTGGAAAGAACGTTGGCTTGTGAGTCAGATTGCCTCAGTTGAAATCCTGCCTCTGCTTCTTTTTATCTGCGTGATGTTGGATAAGTTTGCTATTCTTCCCTTAGCCTAAGAACAAGAAGATTGAACTAGATGGCTTCTGAGGTTTCTTATAGATCTAGGTCTAGGATCTTAATAAAGTCTGTAGGGGTCACAATATGCATTGGTAGAGGGGTAATATTTACAGCAATGTAAGAGTAGGCAGTTGGGGTTAAGTGACTTGCCCAGGGTCATACAGCTAGGAAGTATTAAGTGTCGAAGGCTGGATTTGAATTCTGGTCCTCCTGACTTCAAGGCTGGTGCTAGGGTAGGCCTTTTAATTCAATTCAGTAAACATGTATTAAGTACCTACTATGTGCAGGCACTATCCTGGGTCCTGGGGATACTGAGATGAAAATGACAACAATAATAGCTAAAACTACATAGTATTTTAATTTTTTCAAAGTGTTTCACATATTATTTAACCCTCACAACAGTTCACTGAGGTAGGAACTTTTGTGCCCATTTTACAAATGAAGAAACTGGGGCAGAATTGCCCAGGGTCACACAGCTAGAGGCCAGAGGCCAGATTTGGTTTGACCCCATTTGTTTGTTGGGTTTTTTGGCACGGATGCTGGAGGAATTTGCCATTTTGTCCTCCAGCTCATTTTACAGATGAGGAAACTGAGGCAAGCAGGGTCAAGTGACTTGCCCAGAGTTACACAGCTGGGAAGTGTCTGAGGCTGGAGTTGAACTCAGATCTTCCTGGTTCCAAATCCAAGGCTTTCTCTACTTTCCTTCCTAACTGCCTTTATCAGTTCTTGTGTTGGACACCTATATTTTTTAAATCACACTCTAGAAGTCACCCCCAAATCTTTCCTTTCCCTCTCCACAATCAAGCAGGTGCCAGGTCTTATTTTTTATTTTCATAGTCTCTCAGGCACTTGTTCCCTTTTCTCTGATCTCACATGTACCACCCTAGTTCTAGTCTTTATTACCTCTCACCTGGGCTATATATCATAATAGTTACCTAAATGGTCTCCCTGCTTTCAAAATCTCCTCTTTATAATGTATCTTCCTTAAGAAAGCACAGTAGTGGGGCAGCTAGGTGTCGCAGTGGATAGAGCACCAGCTCTGAAGTCAGGAGGACCTGAGTTCAAATCTGGTCTCAGACACTTAACATTGCCTAGCTGTGTGACCCTGGGCAAGTCACTTACCCCCACTTGTCTCAGGAAAAAAAAAAGAAAGAAAGAAAGAAAAGACAGCTCAGTGGCTCCCTATTACCTGAAGGTAAAATACAAGCTCAGCTGTAAAGAACCATTCTTGTCTCTTTATTTTTTGGTTTCTTTTTCTTTCTTTCTTTTTTTTTCCTGAAGCAATTGGGGTTAAGTGACTTGCCTAAGGTCACGCAACCAGGACTTGTTAAGTGTCTGAGGCCAGATTTGAACTCAGGTCCTCCTGACTTCAGGGCTGATTTCCTTATTTTCAACCTCCACTAGCCCATTTGTGTTGCACTGGTCACAACACTCCGCTTGGCATTTCAAGTCCTTTCTGTTCTAGCTCGTTCTGCCTTTCCAGACTTATTACCCAGAAGGAGCCTTCGTTCCAATCAAGCTGCCCCCTTGTGGTCCCCTGAATCCATCTATTGTCTCCGTGCCTGGGATGCCCTCTCTCCTCGTCTCTACCCCTTTGAATGTCTAGCTTCCTTTAAGACTCAGCCCGGGTTCTTCATCCTAGAAAAACCCGTTCCCGCTTCCTCATTTCCTGCTACTGCTCTCTCCTTTTCCAAATGACCTCATACTTACTTATTGGTGCAAATCGTGTAAATCGGTATAACCGGTGTCACTATTATAACCTTCCCAGCAGAGTGCAAAGGAAGGTTTTTGAGGGCAGAGACTCCTTCGTTTCTGTTATTTGTTATAACGTCATTTGTTCCTCAGTGCCAAATACGGTGCCCGGTACATAAGAGATGCTTTGGGATCTTTGCTGGATTGCATCGACCTTGGTATTGGAGCAGGGAGCGTGCGATGGAAATGGAACCCTGAGCAGCTGGCCAGCTCGTTTCCCTTCTCTTCCCAGTGAACCCTGGAGCCATAGCCAGGCCCTTTTTCTTGAAGCAGCACTTGACCTTTCAGGTTGAGAAGGACTGTGCCATTGTGATTTGCCGAGCTCACCCAGAGAAACAAGCCTTTGCCAGCAAAGGGACAAGAGCTCACTCTCCATTAGCCCTCTCCCCATTTCATCTTGGCTCCTCCACTAAGTTGAAAATGTTTGTCTCCCTTACAACTTGAAGTTTCTTCTCCCTGCACTCTCCGGTCCCTAACGAGCTGCTGATGTTTCAGGAAATGTCTTTTCCTGTAGAAAGACATCTTCCAGCAGCTGAACAGCTGGAGGCCCCTGACAGCCAATCAGCCAGACCTTAGGGTTTCAGTATGATGAGCAACTCACTGGAAAGTGTCTGTTCTCTAGTTGGGCAAATGTCATCTCCTCCAGGAGGCCGGGAAAGGACAGCGAGAGACTGAATCGGTGGCACTGTAACTGACTTCTGGGGAAAAGAAAATCTATAAATACAAATATGCTACAATTTGAGAGAGCTTGAGCTGGAGGCAAAGCCTACAGAGCCATTGATTGCCCTTCAGGACAGCCAGCTGCCCTATTCACAGTTCTAGTTTGATGCAGGGAGAGACGGCAAGGTTCCTTTCTTAATAGGGCCAGTGGGGTACAGGAAAAAAAAAAGCCCAGGACTCTGAGGCTGGAGATAGGGATTCTGGGCCAGATCCTTCCGCTTACTGGCTCTGGGTAAATTATTTCATCCCTGGGGGCTTCAATATGCCCATCTATAGAGCAGAGACAATTCTACCTGCAGTATTTACTTCACAGGGTTGTTGTTGAGACTCAAATAAAATAACACTGCTGTGTAATACGTGTAATATTAAAAAACAATACTGGGTTTGAAATCCTTTTCAGTCACATGCTGGATTTGAATACAGATCTTCCTGGCTCCAGAGTAGTCTCTGTCCACTGTGCCAAGTTGCCTTGTAATAGCATCCATAATGACAGCTCAGACTTAGAAGATGCTTTATATTCCTTATATTTATATTCCTTAGCATCAAATGCGTTTTTAGTCTTGGGATTGGGTTCGTTCTGAACAATCCGTACTTCCTCTTCGAATTCTCCGCTCCATCTTGTTATTTGCAGTGCACCTTTGTAAGGTGGTTGGCCAAGATTAGTGTCCAAACTTCTGGCCGAGGAGTCCCGCCGGGGTTCCGTTCCGTGACCTTGACCTCGCTAACAAAGTGCTCCAACCCATCAAACCAAGCTAACTGACCAAAGACAGGTCTCTCTGTGTGAGGTCTATACATTTTTAATTTAAAACATGAATTAAACAGTTCTCTCCCTTTTTCTTTCTTTGCCTTTCCCCATCTCTTTTTTCTTTCTTTTTCCTTCCCTCTCCTCCTTCTCCCTCTCTTTCTCTCTTTCCCTCTCCCCTCTCTCTGCATCCCTACTTCTGGATGGCTGGCTCTCTCTTTCTATATACACACTTTAATATATAGGTCACTGAGTTTGAATAGAGAATGGAGATGAGGTCGCAGGTTTTACTCCTAAAAAGGTCGGTTAATACTTGGCTGTTTCAATTCCAAGTTTCAGGTCTGATGGAACTAAAAACATTAGGAGGCAGTGTGGTATAGTTGAAAGGGACAGTGATGTGGATCCAAGTTTCACCTATTCCATTTTTATCTAGCATGACTTTGGACTGACAAGGTTCTTCCTCTGTAAAATGAGGGGGTTGGACTAGGTGACGCCCCAGGTCCCTTATATCTCTGGACTAGGATTCTAGGTATGACTTTAGGCAAATCCCCTGTTCTCCCTGGTTTCCGGTTTCCTTCTCTGTCAAATGATGGGGTTGGATTAGCTGAACCCTGAGGTCCTTTCCAGTTCTAGACTTAAGATCCTTTAAGCAAGTCAAGAAATGATGTTAAACTCTTTAACTGTTGACTGTGGCAATGGGAAGCCTAGCCATCTGTACTGACCACCATGTTGTGGTCTAGTTCCCATAGTCCTTCTGGTGATAGCTTTGCCAAATCACAGGAATAGCACTGTGGGGGAAGGGGAAGCTACTGGGAGGGCGAGTTTGGTATATCCCTATAGGTTGCTACTTTGTAAACATGTAAACTGCACTTGTAAATTAAATTCTGGCAAGTGTCACAAGGACCTAAGCACAAAATGAGACTTTTTAAAAAAATTATTTTGAACTTGTTTTAAATTATTTTTATGTTAATAAAAATGACAATACTACCTTTTCTTTGAGTTAATGTGTGAGACTATTGGAGTAAAGATTTAGAACTGGAAGAGACCTTAGTGGTCCCTGAGGACATTAGAGATCATTTTACAGATGAGGAAAGTGAGACCTAAAGATGAAATGCTGTGTCTGTCATAAAATGGTAGAAAAATTTCAGACTTAGGTTGTCTGACTCCAAAAATCAGGCCCTATCCACATTGCCCCATACCGCCTTGAATAAATGATGAAAAACACCAAGTTCAGAAAACAGTAATGTAGTTGGAGTGTCAACATTTTAAAATTCATCCCATAGTAAGTGAGAGTTAATCATGAATCTTTCTAAAGAAGGCTGCTGGCAAAGTGGACAAATCTGGTGCTCCAAACTCCCTGAGCACAAATTGTGAGATAGTACCTTAGTTCTGTATGAGGATTCTTGTATTTTGGATGTTCCTGACACTGAGGTAGAGCCTCTTAGTTCGTAAATTGGCCAACCTAAATGCTCTCTTGTTCACTTCAGTGGGGACTGGCTTTTTGATACGCTAACTGGAAACCAGTTCCTGTCTAGGAGGTGGGTGCTTCTTCTCTAGGAGAAGTTGCCTAGGGAGCTAGGGGTCTGGATGTACTTTCTAAAGCTTTAGAATGGAACTTGCCATGAGGGAGAGAGAGAGAGACTAAGACGACATTCCCCTATTAAATGGAGGCGAGTGGAGAGCTGGAAGGTACTATGGAGCAAAAGAGAGAATCAAGATGTCCAGTGGAACGAGATGCTGCTCCTTTAGCCAGATCTTTAGGTCATCAGGAATAAGTGCTTTACTCTAATGTTTGTGGGGTTTTTTTTAGGGAGGAGGGCAAATACTATTGAACCTGAGGTAGTGGAGTTCTGCTGGGGGCGAGGATGAAGAAAGGAAAGAGATGGTTATTTAAATTATTTTTCTTGTTACAACTGTTTAAACAAACCTGCTCTTTGCTGAATGTCTTATCTTTCCTGTTAGTAGAAGGAATAAGGAATGAAATCCTTTAAGAGATGATACAATTCTGATTTCTGATGTTTCCAGGAATCAATCCTGACTAGGGCCCCTTACTATTATTGGGTCATTATTCATCGAACTTGGCCCATGTGAGCTTGAACCAGAAACCCTGTACTATGGGTCCATAGGTCCTACCTGCCAATCTGCATTTAAGCCATCCTAATTTGACTCATGTCTATGTAGGGATAAGGAACAGGTATAAATCCTATGATTTCATTGGTTTAGGGAACTCCTAGATCAGGAAACTCCCTCCCCCAATGCAGGCAAGTACATTCTGTATCACTTCTAGTCTCAGAGAGTTTTCTGGGGGCAGCAAGAAAGTAAGTAACTTGCTCAGAGCCACATAAGCCAAAGGTCAAAGGCAGAATCTGAACTTGGATCTTCTGTCTCCAAGGTCAAAACCTTATCTGCTATACCACACTGTTCTTCCATGTGTCCATTGTCCTTAATAATCCTGTGATTGGGATAAATACACGTGAGGGAGGTAAACCAAAGGCCCCTGTGGGAGTCATAACGTGTCAGGGCTACAAAAACACCATAAAATTACAATATCTTCCCATCTCCATTTCATTGGCTCATAGATTTACAACTAGAAGGGACTTCAGAGGCCATCTTCATTTAATAGCTAAGGAAACATCTCCTTTTTCTGCTTTACAAGAAGTGAAAACTGAGGTCCGGAGAGAAGGGATTTACCCACAGTCACACTGCAGCTCTCCCAACTTCTACAATATTATTCATATAGTGATGAAGTCTGACTGGCTTCAGTCCTGCAGGCCTTGAAGGGGGAGGTGGGCCCAGTTGCTATCACTGCCAAGGGTCAATGTGATTAGCAGGGAGCTCCAGAGCTTAGCTTCTGTTCCAGAGAACCGAAGGTAACTTGACTCTGAGCAGTCACTTTGGGAGATTGTCAGGAGATGCTGCTGCCTTGGTAAAGGCAGGTGGGAGGCAGCCAGGAATGGTTATATGTGATTTCCTCTTTTTCCTGCTGATACAAAGAAAGCCTGATTGCTTTACTTCCGAGTCTAACATTGGGGAGCAGCTGCACATGCAATCAACAATCACTGGTGGGGAGAAAAGTGGTCCTTGGTTGGTGCACGCTGTAGTGGGTTTCAATCAAGAAGGTGTTAGGAAGGCTGAAAGGGATTTCTGCTCCAGAACAGAAGACAGGTGGGTCCTGCTTCAAAAGGCAAGTGTGCTATTTGAAACTCTTCAGACACCATTTGCATCCTAAAAAGATAAGAGACAATGTGGTCCATTTGAGAGAACGCTGGCTTTGCAGCCACGGGGCTTGTGCTGAAAATCCTGGCTAACTGGGGGACTTCATAAAAGTCATCTGGACTCTCTTGGCTCCAGTTTCCTCTTTTATAAGATGAGACTTGGATAAAAGCTGGGGTTCTTCACCTTTTTTGTGCCCTGACCTCCACTGGCAATCTGGTGAATTCTAGCGACCACTTCTTAGAATTGTGTTTTTTGATGCACAAATAAAATGTGTAGAATCCCAAAAGAAACCAATTATATGGAAATATAGCTGTCAAAACACTTAAAGGAGTCTGTGAACCAAGTTTAGGAACCTTTGGATAAGTTGATTTCCAAGCAGAGAAATGTAGCAGAGAGGGGGTGATTCCTGCTGAGAGGGACACATCTGCCAGCAGTGGTACGGATACTTCCATGTCTCTCTGTGCAGTGCTTCCATGTGGGTTGGGGCTAGGCAAAGTGGGCTCAGGGACAGGGAAAGAGAAGAGGGACATGGGTCAGTGAAAGTCAGGAGAGAAGGGGACAGATAGCTTCTTGCAGCATGATTACATCCACAATCAGACTTTCTTTCTTCTCTGGCCTCTGTGAATCTGTCCAAGGTGCTGAAATGACTAGTTATGGCTTTGTCCCCTGCAGAGCTTATGAAGATGACTTGGTCCTGCTGTCCTTTTGGAGGCCAGGAAAGAATAAGGTATTGGGAGCTTGATATCACTGTGCAGTGAGTATTGAGAGGATATCTTCAGGTGCTGACTTCTGAAGGGATCTCTTAAAATGGAGTTTGAGTATGACCTGAGTCATTCCCCTGCCTCGTGGGGCTGGTTTGCTCTCCGCTCAACTGAGCTTATCAAAATGTCTCCCATGGCTTTTCAATTTCCCTCTCCTCTTCTCTCAGCACCGTTTGAATATATGTCACCTGGACTTGGTGTCTTGTCAGTTGGAAGAATCACAGATGCTTTAGGAACTGGCCTGGCTGTCAGTGGCACCAGAGCAAAGCAAACCCAGCTCAGTGCTGGGGATTTATAGCCAGTTGCCACTTTCACTTAGGACCAGCAGCCCTCACTTCCTCCCCTGGGGGAAGCGGAGGAAGGCAACACTTTAGAGAAAGCGAACACACAACTTATTGCCAGCCCTACTGTACCCAGATATCAAGCATAGGCAGCTCTGTTTGTGTATAGGACGTGGGGGAGTTGGGCTATGGCGGTTGGGTGGATGGGAGGAGCTCTTTAATGTTTCTATTCTTGAGCCAAAGCAACATCGTTTCTAACAGCTGTGTTTGGGCAAATCCTTTTTTACTTGTCTCCTGGCTTGGATTTCATAGTAGAGGCACGGGTTCAACAATGGCCCCATTTTTCGTACTTCTGAAGAGAGTACACTACAAACATCAAAGTGTAATAAGATGTACAGTTAGACGTAAGCTAACAACCACAGCCTTTACCATGCTGCCCAATTTGGAGGCAGAGGATCTAGCTTCTAATCCTGACCCTGCTGCTTCTTAGCTCCATGACTGTGGACAAGTCATTTTACTCCTGAATTTCAGTTTCTCCCTTTGTAAAATAAGTGGACTGGATTAGATGATTTTTAAGGTCTCTATGGGCTCTAAACCTGGAATCCCACCATACGATGTAATCAGAATACAATGAGAACGCTAATGAATGAATATGCAAGTAGATCTCCCAGGCTGTGGAAATTAGTAACTACATGGACACAGACAATAGCTTATTCCTGACACTAGTAGATTTTTGCAAGGCTTACGTGATTAAATAAATTTGAAGTCCATAACTGGCTTCTTCCCTAAGCCGCAATCACCCTTTACAAATGTTTCCATTTTGCATTTGCTAAGTATGCATGATGAAACAGAAATTGGTTCGGTTTCTTGTTCAGCTACTTGCTACTGGGTTGTCCTAGGCCAAATTATTTAGCATCTCAGGGCCTCAATTTTCTCCTCTGTGCAATGGCGGGTTCGGACTTGATCTCTGAGCTTCCAGTCAGTACTCTAGCCTTTGTGGGATTCTTGGTTGTTACAGTTTCTTCAATGTTCTGCATTTGTTGATCGATTTATTAACCAAAAAACTATATAGAGAAGGACTTCTTAAACTTTTCCATTCATAACCCCTTTTTGGTCAAGCAATTTGTTCATGACTGTGCATATATAGGTATATAAAACAGGGATATAAATCAAACATTTGCTAATAATATATCATAATTTCATGACCCCCAGACTTAGTAACAAGATCCCAAATGGGGTCATGACCTATAGTTTAAGATGCTGAGGGATGGAGCACTGGTTAGCTAAGACCCAGTCTCTTCCCTAATGGAATGCACATCCTCCTAGAGGGGGAGAAGACATTGCCATACACAAAATTCTGTGCTTTACACAGAGACAGACACACACAGAGACAGAGAGACACATACACATATTGAGACAGAGACGAAGACTGAAAGCCAGAGAGACAAACACATAAGCACACATACATATTGAGACAGAGACAAAGACAGAAAGCCAGAGAGACACATACATAGACACACACATATGAGACTGATACAGATAGGCAGAGACAGAGAGACAGAGAGAGACACAAAGAAAGATACACACATAGAGACAGAGAGAGATGCAGAGCAAAATGGAGAACCAGAGACACAGACACACATAAATACATACATACAGAAACAGAGACACAGATACATACACAGAGACACAGAGATAGAAGAAGAGACATGGAAAGATGGAGAGATGAATACACAGAGATAGAGACACACACAGTGATTCAGAGAGACAGAAACAGAGACGAGAGACAGACACACAGAGAGACATACACATACAAAGAGAGAGACAGAGATGGAGAGACATGCACAAAGAGAGACAAAGAAACAGAGATATAGAGAGACAGAGAGACAGATACATAGGGAGAGGGAGAGCCAGAGAGGGAGCACACCAAGGAATAAATGTTATAGAAAATTATCCAGTAAAGGGGACCAAGGAGAAATAATGGTCAGGTGAGAGAAAAACCAGGAGAGAATGGTATTTTGGAAACATAGAAAGTGAATATCATGGAGAAGAAGGTGGTTAACTGTCAAATGAAGCAGAAAGGGAGCAAGAACAATGATAGACCATCAGATTTGAAAGTTGAGCTCACTGGTGACTTGGCAGAGAACAATTTCAGTTGGATGATGAAGTCAGAAGCAAAGGCTGAGGAAATAAAGCAAGTTTAGAGAGCTGTTTCTAGGTCTTCAGCTGTGAAAGGGACGAGAGATTTAGAATGCTAGTTTGACTGTGCATATCCTTTGATCCAGCAGTGTTTCTACTGGGCCTATATCCCAAAGAGATTTTAAAGGAAGGAAAGGGACCTACATGTGCAAAAATGTTTGTGGCAGCCCTTTTTGTAGTAGCAAAAACTGGAAACTGAAAGGATGCCCATCAATTGGAGAGTGGCTGAATAAATTATGGTATATGAATGTTATGGAATATTATCGCTCTGTAAGAAATGACCAGCAGGACGATTTCAAAGAGGCCTGCAGAGACTTGCATGAACTGATGCTGAGTGAAATCAGCAGAACCAGGAAATCATTATACACAGCAACGAGACTATACAATGATCAGTTCTGATGGACGTGGCTCTCTTCAACAATGATGTGATTCAAACCAGTTCCTATTGTTCAGCGATGAAGATAGTCATATACATGCAGAGAGAGGCCTGAGGGAATTGAGTACAGACCACAACACAGCATTTTAACACTTTCTGTGAATATTTCCATGCATTTTGTTTTCCTTCTTAGGTTGTTTTTTCTTCTTCTCTTTCTAGATCTGATGTTTCTTGTGCAGTAAGATAACTGTATAGATATGTATACATATATTGGATTTGTCATAGAATTTATCATATTTAGCATGTATTAGATTACTTGTCATCTAGGGGTGGGGTGGGGGGAAGGAGGGGAAAAGCTTGGAAAAAAAAATTTTTTGCAAAGGTCAATGTAGAAAAATCACTCATATGTTTTGTAAATAAAAAGCTTTTAATAAAGGCAAAAAATAAACGACCAGCAGGATGATTTCAGGGAGTCTGGAGAGACTTACATGAACTGCTACTAAGTTTAGTGAGCAGAACTAAGAGATCATCATACATGGCAACAACAAGACTATACAATGATCAGTTCTGATGGACGTGGGTCTCCTCAACAATGAGATGATTCAAGCAGTTCCAATTGTTCAGTGATGAAGAGAGCCATCTACACCCAGAACAGAGTCTGGGAACTGTGTGAACTATGACATAGTATTTTCACTCTTTGTTTTGTTTGCTTGCATTTTGTTTTCTTTCTGTTTTTCTTTCCATCATGATCCGATTTTTCTTATGTAGTAAGATAACTGTTTAAATATGTATACATAAGTTGGATTTAACATATATTTTAACATATTTAACATGTATTGGGCTACTTGCCATCTAGGAGAGGGGATGGGGGAAGGAGGGGAAAATTTGGAATGCAAAGTTTTGCAAGGGTCAATAGTGAAAAATTACCCATGTATATGTTTTGTAAATAAAAAAGAGTTTAATTAAAAAAGAAGAAAAAATAGAATGCTAGTTTGAGGGGATGGTAGGGTCTAATGGAGGTTTGCTTTTTAAAGGGGAGGGACTTTGGGATGTTTGAAGATAGCAAAGAAGAAATCAGCAGATAGGGAAAGTCAGTCAGTTAAGAGACTGAAGATCAGAAAAGCAGCAATGAGAGAGAGAGAGAGAGAGAGAGAGAGAGAGAGAGAGAGAGAGAGAGAAGGGACAATGCTCTGGAGAATATAGGAGACAATAAAGGATACTTATAGAGGGGTTGGTCTTGACAAAGAGGCTCCCCACTCATCAGAAAGGAGAAGACAGTGGAGAATGATGTTAGGGGGTCTTGTGATGGAGATTTAGAGAGAAGAGAGAATTCTCAGTGGATGGTCTCAATTTTCTTGGTGAATTATGAGACAAGGTCAAATGTGGGGATATGGGGGACAGGGGAGGTTAGGAGAGAAGGTTTTGAACAGCCAGTGAAAGGAGTGGGGTAGGGAATCAATTTGGGAGGAGTAAAAAGCTTACTTTACTGCAGGGAGGGCCACATTGATGTGTGAAAAGAGCTCTCTTTTGTCATTTTTCCAGTTCTGTTTAAGACTCAGTGAGTAAAATAGGATGTGGATGGGAATTATCCAGTCAGAGTTTGAGTGGCAACAAAACAAAGGGGAAATCAAGAGAAAAGAGTTCCTGCCCTCAGAGAACCTCCAGTTTAGTCAAATAAAAGGATTTCAGAGTTCAACACAGGATTGGGTAACATCTTAGTCTTAACTCTCTTCCATCTGCCCCTGTCCCTGGGACAAATGTTTGTGATAGTTGAACCTTGCAATACACTAGAATTGAAAATAATGTTTTAGAAAGTGTTCAGGGATCATGACTATATTCTATTGCCAGCCATTGCATTTTTGGAACCGTGTGTGTGTGTGTGTGTGTGTGTGTGTGTGTGTGTTTTAAAAAACTCTGTTAAGCACAGTAGATACTGCTGTCATTTGGGGACTCACTCTGTATTAATGAATATAGATTGGAGTCTTCCCAATATTCAGGAGAGTAATTGATTTCCATCCAGTTCTTTAGTGCACTCGCCACATCCTTGAAGGCTGTAATTTTCAAGTCCAATATTTGCGTGTCCATGCCCGTACCCTCCTGAGTCCTTCAATCAGATCACGTTATCATTCAAGAATGCTAGCTGGTCACCAGTTTATAGCATATTTACTGTGAGCTAGATTTATTAAAAAAATAAAAAGTGAAACTTGGGTCCTGCTTCAGGGCTGGAGTCTGCTAGGATATAGGTGATCTTGTGGACATATGGTTGATCAAAAGTGTCCTACATCTACTCAGATCCATTCTTTCATTACCAAGGAGGAAAACGAGGTTCTTAAAAGTGACTTATTACAGGATCATAGGATTTTAGAGTTGGAAATGACCTCGTTAACTATTTAGTCCATCTCATACATGAAAAGGAATACTCTTGAAACATTAAACAAATGGTCATCCAGCCTCTGCTTGAATACCCCCAAGAAGGGAGAGCTTACTACCTCCCCAGGCAATCCATTTCCCTTTGGGACTACTCAAATGATTAGGCAGTACTTCCTTATGTTAAGCCTGAATTTATATCTTTGCAACTTCTGCTACTGCTGTTTGTTCTTTCTTTGGGGGCCAATCACAGCAATCATGTTCTTCCTGACTCTTCTAGTCTCTAGGCTCAACACTCCTAGTTCCTTCAGTAGATTCTTACACTAATGACTGTCTTGATTGCTTTTTCTAGGGAAATTTCTCCAGATTATCAATATTCTTCCTAATCTGGCATGCCCCAAATTGAACACAGGATTTCAAATATGGTCTGACCAGGATACCTCCCTATTTCTCTCTTAATGTAGTTTGAGATCACATTTGCTTTTTTGGCCCTGGATTGTTTTTTTTTTTTTTTAACATAAAGCCTGATTTCAAATTCAGTTCCCTTTTCACCACCATACACCATCTCTCAAATCAATATTAAACAAACTTAATTTACAATGTACCTGGGCATTTTCCAACCCAGCCAAGGAGGGCTTATCCATATTACAAAAAGATGGTTTATTTTACAAAAGTTTTAATTGAGTAGTTCATTGGAGTGTTTGCTTATAGATCCTTAATTACTTGTTAGAGAACCCGGGAGTGGGAAGACAGAGAAACTTAGAGTAAAAGTGTTGGAAGCCACAGGAGGTTGAGGATTAATACAACAGGAAATGCACATGGAAACCACTGCATCCTAAATCAAGACCTAGCTTGAACCAGAAGGCACCTGGAAGGCCATTCAGTCCAATCCCATCATTTTATGAACCAATGTCTTCTATTTCCAGAAAGAAGCTGAGCAGCTGCTCAAGATACTTCAGAGTCTCCCTGTTGCCTCTACGACTCAGTACCAACTCCTTAGCTTGGCATTTAAAGCCCTCTGCTATTTACTGTGACCTACTTTTCGAGACTGATTTTGAATTACTTCCCTTCCTGAATTCTGCATTTCAGCCAAAGTGGCCAGCTTGTTGGTACATGAAGCTAGCATTTCAGCTTCCACCTCCATCTCTTAGGAGCTTTAGTTTCCTTCAAGGCTCAATCCGTAGACCACCTCCTATGTGAAGCCTGTCCTGATTCCCCCAGTTATTAGTGTGTATTCTCTCTTCAGATAATCATATTTTTATGCATCTGTTTATATATATCAACTCCTTGAAGGCAGGAATGTTTTTTCCTCTCTGTAGTCCCTGAGCCTAGCACAGCACCTTGTACATAAAAGGCACTTAATAAATGCTTGGTGAGCTGCGTTAGACTACAGGGACCCTGCCTAGAGAGGTAGACACTGATGGATTATTTTATGGATTCTTTCAATGAGCATTTATTTTATTTTTTGCTAAGTCTTCACACAGAGGAGCTAGTCTTCCTCAACACCATCTTATTCTAATGGCCTTGAATGGAGCTAAAGAAGCTGCCGTGGAGCACTTAGAACTTGCTAAGTCTTCAGAGAGACCAAGGTCATTCCTCTATCCCAGGCCATCACCAGCCATCATGTTGACCTTTGCCTTGCCACTGGACTTCAGTGACTCTGGAAGAGAGAGGGAGACTAAGGACTGACACACTCTCTTTCTCTCTCTCCTTTTTCTTGTCTCTCTTCCTGTCTCTTCCTTCCTCCCTTCCTTCCCCCCTCTCGCTCCCCCCTCTTTTCTCTCTCCCTCCCACTTTCCCTTCCTCCCTCCCATTTTCCCTTCCTCCCTTTCTCCTTCCCCATCTCTCTTTTCCCTTCCCTCTCTTCCTCCTCTCTTTCTCTCCCTCCTCTCTCTTTTTTTCTCCCTCCCCTCTCTTTCCCCCTTCCCCTCTCCCTTCTCTCTCTTTCTTACTCTTCCCATTCTGTCTCTCTTTCCTCTCTGACATTGTCTTTCTCCCATCTCTGTCCCTATCTCTCGCTCACCTTCCTCACCCTTTCATCCTCCACATGGCCACCCTTTTGATCTGTGCCTGAGCCCATGCTCTAAGGTCAAGATGGTTTACTGTATTTCTGCTTTGGGGATTAATTTTACACTGCACTCAATATACTGTAATTGATTTTGGCTCTGATAGCTCAATGCTCCATGTCATATCGTTCTTTCCCAATAAAAAATATATCCAACATCCATGAAGGAGCGGTCCTGGTCCCAGTGGGTGATTTTTCATGCCCATGCCTTAGACCTTGTTTAAATGAAAAATTTAGGCCCCTGTCTACATGACTCACCCATGAGAAACCCTTTGGAGGAGGGGCGCCCTTAGACTGACTTGTCCCCTTTGAATCAAATCCAACCTATTCTATCCCAAAGCCTTCTGGGATTGAACAGAAGCAAAAGTCTATCTCAGTTATGCCTGGATTTCTAGTCAAATTGACAATGGAGTAGAAGTTTATTAATTGCCTATTAGTGATGAGAAAGCTTGCTTGCACTTGGTGCTTGGGGATACAAAGATGACAAACGACATGGTCACTGTCCCCAAGATGCTTGCTCAGGCAGGGCCACAAATAGCTGCAATTTAGGCTAGGATATTATTGCAGAATTCTGAGTCAGGGGCATCCACCAATGCAAGTAGGTAGTTGGTAGATTCCATTATGTGACTCATCCAGGGTCACACAGCTGGTATGTCAGGGGTGGAACTTGAATTCAATAATTAAAGGATAAAGGATGGGACAGATAGGAAGTGCTGCAGTGGAAGAGTGCCAGTCCTGGCTTTAGGAAGGCTCATCTTTGTGAGTTCAAATTCTGACCTCAGATACTTATTAGTGATGTGATTCTGGGAAAGTTACAACTCTGATTGCCTCAGTTTCCTCATCTGTAAAGTAAGCTGAAAAAAGAAACGGTGGAATCACTCCAGTATCTTTGCCAAGAAAACCTCAAAGAAGAGTCAGGACCTTATTGAAAAATGACTGAACAATAATCACCATAATCACAAGTGCAACAACAAAAGGATGAGAAGTATACTTATGATTTCATTATTACAGGGGATTTTCTTATGTCAAAACTTCCTCTATCAATGCATATCAGAGCCTTCTCCGCAAATCAATGTCTTAGAGAGTTGCTTGGGGGAATTGAGAGTTTGTCACTTGCTCAGGTTCACAATAACGATAGCATCATTCATATTGTATTTTAAAGTTTGTAAAATGCTTATATGTGTTCTCATTTTATCTTCTATTTTTGGTGAGCAAGTAGGGTTAAGTGACCTGGCCACAGCCACACAGCTAGTAAATTTCAAATGTCTGAGGCCAGATTTGAATTCAGGTCTTTCTAATTCCAGTGCCAGTGTTCTATTCACTGTGCTACCTACCTGCCCCTTGTCTTCATAAAAACCCTGGGAGGATAGCATTATTATCTCTGTTTTTCAGATGAGGAAGCTGAGGCTCAGAGAAGGTAAGTGACTTGCCCAGGATCAATGTGGGATTTGAATTCAGGTTTTCTTGACTCTGAAGCTGGCTCTCTTTCAATTATACCAAAATTAATTCTGTGAAAAAAAAAAAAGGATCAGAATAGCATCTCCTACTTTCTAGGCACTGGGAAGGTAGAATAAATTTTCTTCCTTCTTTCCTTCCCTTCAGGCAGGAAAGGATCTACTCTCACAATTCACTCCTGACCCTCTTGAAAAATGTATTATGATTTAATGGAAAGGGCACTGAATTTAGATTAAGAAAGAAATAGGCAAAAAAAATTCTGCCTTAAAACACTTACTAGCTCTGAGACCCCAGGTAAATCACCTAATCCCTCTCAGCCTCCATTGATTCCCTCTAAGGTCCTTTGCCTCCAAATACAATCTTTCTGGTATAATTGACACTTTCCATGGCAAATTCAGATTTGCAAAATGATTTACGTATCTTAACCCATTTTTGCCTCCTAACACCCTGTGAATTAAATTCTTGTTGCTTTCAAAAAATAAGATTTGTGATTTCAGAATCATAGAATTTGAGTCATAAGTGACCCTAATGGCCATCCATTCTAGCCTCTATATGAAAGTCTTATATTTAAAAGTCAGTTTTTCTATTCAGCTCTGATCTTTTCATCAGGAATACTTGAAACTCCTCTATTTCATTCACTATCCATCCCCCCCCCCAAAAAGCATTATGCTCAGTTTTTCTGGGTAGGCAATTCTTGGTTGTAATCTGAGCTCCTTTTGCCTTCTGGAATATCATATCCCAAGCACTGTGACCCTTTAATGCAGGAGCTGCTAAATCTTGTGGTATCCTGACTGTGGCTCCATGATATTTGAATTGTTTCTTTCTGGCTGTTTGCATTATTTATTTTCTCCTTGACCTGGGAACTCTGGAGTTTAGACACAATATTCCTGGGAGTTTTCATTTCATTTCACCTTTTTTAGGGAGTGATCAGTGGATTCTTTCCATTTCTGTTTTACTCTTTGATTCTGGAGTATTACAGCAGCTTTCCTTGATAATATGATGTCAAGGCATTTTTCTGATCATGGCTTCCAGGTAGTCCAATAATTTTTATATTATTTCTCCTGGATCTATTTTTCCAATGAGCTATTTGACATTTTCTTCTACTTTTTCATTCTTTTGATTTTATTCAATTGCTTCTTGATGTCTCACAGAGTTCTTAATTTCCATTTGCCCAGTTCCAATTTTTAAGGAATATTTTCTTCATTGAGCTTTTGTATTTCCTTTTCCATTTGGCCAATTATACCTTTTAAGGCATTCTTCCCTTCATTGTTTTGTGCCTATTTAACCATTTGGCCTAATTTATTTTTAAGGTGTTATTTATTTTCTTCAGTGTTTTTGTGTCACCTTTACCAATATGACAACTCTTTTTAAATGATTTTCTTGTATCACTCTCATTTCTCTTTCCAGTTTTTCCTCTACCTCTCTTATTTGATTTTAAAAATATTTTTGAGCTCTTCTATTGCCTGACATCAATTCACATTTTTCATTGAGGCTTCAGATGCAGCAGTTTTGACTTTGCTTTCTTCCTCTGAATTTGTGTTTTTGAACTTCCCTATCGCTATAGTAATTTTCTATGATCACGATCTTTTTTAGTTGTTTGCTCATTTTTTTCCAGTCCATTTCTTGACTTTTATATTGAAGTTGGGCTCTGCTCCTAGAGTGGAGGAGAGACTGTCCCAAACTTCACTTTTTTATATAGTTGTTTTTAGAGATAATTCTGCAGATCTATAAACTTTCAGTTCTTCCAAGGTGGTATGAACTAAGGAGAGGTGTTTTAACTATTCTCTTGTGCTCTGTTCACTTTTAGACCAGGTATGCTTTTCCATTCTGAAACCCTACAGAGTCCCCACTCCTGCACAGCCCATAGACTCTGGCATGCTTGTGCTCCTCCTTGCCCTGGGACTGTCATCCAGGACTGGGATTCAAATCCAAGTATCGTCAATGCAACAGAGTCCGGCACACAGAACCAGTAGAAGGACCTCTATAATCTACTGATCAGTTGTCTCAATAGTTAACTTCAGTGGGCTGAGAGCTCTGGGAGCCTCTGCTGAGGCTCTCACCTGTGCTCTCACCTCTCACCAATCTCTTTCCCTAGTGCCACAGAACTTTGCTGCCAATCTTCTAAGTTGTCTTGGGTTGGAAAGTTGTCCCCCTCCATCTTTTTGTGGGTTCTGATGCTCCAGAATTCATTTTGTGACACTATTTTAAAATTGTTTTCGTGGTAATTTGAAAGATATTCTCTCATATCTTGGCTTCACCTCCAGGACAGATGTAAAAATTACAGCTATCCCAAAGTGGAGCTTGTTGGTGATGGCCTCCCCCTCTTTAGAGGTCTTCAAGCAGAGGGTAGAAGAGAATTTATTATGTAGGTTATATTTGGGATTGCTTTGGTGGGGGAGGAAGGAGCAAGGGGAGCGGGAAGGTTGGACAGGATGACTGCTGAGATCCATTATGACTTAAATTCTGGGTTTCCGAAATCACAAATCCTATTTTAAAAAGCAGCCACAAACATTTAATTCACAGGGTATTAGGAGGCTTAAATGAGTTAAGATAGGCAAAACACTTTGCAAACCTAAAATCTCCATATAAAGTGTCAGTTATACCAGAAAGAGCCGTGTATTTGGAAATAAAGGGCCTGGCTTTCACTCCTACCTCAAATGTTGATTAGCTGTGTGACAGTAGGCAAGTCATTGAATCTCTTTGGGCTTCAGTCTCTTCCCCAGTGATAGCCTAAGGTCCCTCCCAGCTCTAAATGAAAATAGATGATCTACATGGAAGTCAGTGGAAATCTGGAATCACCTATCTTGGTTTCAAATCCTGCCATAGCTTTTGGGCAAGGTCCTTAACTCCCCTGCAAAATTAACTTCTGTAAAATGAAAGGGGCTGAGGGCTCTTCCAGCTCTACGCCTATGATCATTTGGTCTATGATTACGAAGGGCAAATGCTTTTTGCCCAAATGGGGTTTCTGAATCCCCGGTGCTTCCTTTCACTCTGGGGGCTTCTCCCACAATCTGTGGTCATGGTGAGTGGGAGGGAACAGTGCCATTCTCAGCCAGCTATCTTCAGTAGAAGTAAGTGCACTACACACACTATTGGAAGTGGTGCAAATTGTGGTGTCTTACATGTTTCCATTGGAACATTCCAAGTTAGTTAAGTACAGATAAATGAGCTTTCCCTGTACTCCCCAGAGATGTGTTCCTAAAATCGTTTTTCTTCTTATTTTTAATCTCATTTTTATCGATGTCTTTTGTTTATATATCACATTTATTTCTGAACAAATCCCTCTCCTTCCCCACTCATTTTGAGCATCTCTTATAACAAAGATTAAACAAGAAAGAGATAAAAAATGTAGTTCAGCAAAACTAATCAATACATCTACTTTGCCTGACAGTATTGTGATATTCTACATCTATAATCTCCCACCTGTCCAATGAATAAGGCAAAGTGATTTGTTAACTTTATTTCAGGCTAAGATTGGTCATTATAATTACACAGTATTCAGTTTTCCTCCCTCCTTCTTTCCCTCCCTCCTTCCCTCCCTCCCTCCCTCCCTCTTTCTCCCTTCTTCCCTTCCTCACTCCCCCTTCCTTCCTTTCTTCCTTCCTTCCTTCCTTCTTTCCTCCTTCCCTCCCTCCTTTCCTCCCTCCCTCCCTCTGTCCCTCCTTCCTCTCTTTTTCTTTTTTCTGTCTCTTTCTTTCTTCCTTTTGTCCTCTCATCACTTTTTTCATCCTTTCTGTTTACATTACATTAGCCATGTGCATTTTTCCTGCTTACTTCACTGTGAATAATTTCCTATCATTTTTCCTTGCTTTTCTGAATTCTTAATTTTTTTAAAAAAATTTTTGAACTTAAGTAACAAAAAAGTGCTTTTCCATGTATACATTAGAACACTAAAAATAGAGAGGATTCTGTATGAAGCCATGTATTTCCAAATCACACCATTTGCTATATACATACATATATATTAATCCCTATATGGATATATATGTTGTTGTTTAGTTGTTTCAGTTGTCTTCAACTCTTTATGACTTCATTTGGGGGCAGAGATACTTGAGTGGTTTGACATCATCTTCTCCAGCTCATTTTACGGATGAGGAAACTGAGGCAAACAGGGTCATGATTTGTCTAGCATCACACAGCTAGTACATGTCTGAGACTGGATTTGAACTCAGGAAAATGAGAACTTCCTGACTTTAGGCCTGGTGCTCTATCTACTGTGCCACCTAACTGTCCTATATAATATATATTCCACATATATTCTACCGTATATATTCCATATTCTATATGTTAAATACATATATTCCATATATAAATGATTCCATGTTATTGGAATTGTTTGGCTTGTCTGTGCTTCCTTCTGAACTTCCTTCTGTTCTCTTTTATGCATGAAGAAGAATTCAATAGCCTCTTTTCTGGCATCTATTTCTCTCTTCCCATCCCCTACCTCCAATTAAAAACCAAGAGAGAGAAAGGAGAAAAAGCTTCCTGTAATAAATAAGCATAGTCAGGTAAAATGAATCCACCCAGTGACCATGACCACAAATGTCTGCCTCTTTTTGTATCTTGTGTCTGTCACCTCTCTGTCAGGAGGTAGCTACTATCCTTCTTGGATATCATTGGATATTCCTTCCTAGAATCATGGTTGGTCATTGCATTGATCAGAGCCCTTAGTCTTTTATAGTTGTTTGTCTTTCCCAAGTTGTTATTGTGTAATAAAAGTGATCCTCCTGGTTATGCTCACTTTGTTCTTTAGCCACTCATATTACCCAGGATTATCTGCAATTGTCTTATTCGCCATTTCTTATGGAACAATAATACTTTATTCTGAACCTAATTGACCATTCCAGTTGTTTTCCTGTAATCGTCCCTTCAGGATCAGGAAGTTTGCTTTGCTTTTTTTTCCCTACTTGGTATCATCCTCCCTCATAATCTCACCTTTTACCAACCATCTCCCTTTATTTCCTTTTTGAGTTGTGTGTGTATTTGTGTGTGTGTGTGTGTGTGTGTGTGTGTGTGTTGTGTGTGCTTTTAAGTAAGATGGTCAACCTTGCTTGATCTTGTCCTGGGTCCCCTGGATTCCTGGACCGGGTTGGCTCTTCTGGATCTTAGGAGTTTTAAATACCCTTCTCTTCAGAGACAGCCTACTTTTCCATTCCAGAAACCATACTGACTGGAAGTCTCCAGAATTTGTGTTTATCATTTCTTCCATCACAGGAAAACCTCCCACTCATGCGCCATTTTTTGTTTAGCCGTTCCCCAATACAGGGATGTTGACTTGGCTTCTCTTCCTCGGTATCCCCAATGTGCAGATTCAGTGAATCTCAGTGAAAAGAGCTAGAATAGAGATTATAGAGACAATAGACCAAGGCTCTTTTCAAAACAAAAACAAGGCAAGTTAGACCAGAACCCACACTTGGCTAATAATTTAGAGTTGATTCAAGTACTGGTGAGAAGAACAGTGCCCTGAAAAAGCTGGGTTTGGGTCTTGGCTATGCTTTCAACACACTGTGTGAGTTTGAGTAAATCACTTCACCTTTATGGCTTTCCTCATATATAAAACAAGAAGATTGCATCAGATAATTGCTAAGAGCCCTCTAGCTCTGTTTGAGTCAATGAGCCTGGGCTGCCTTTCCTTCCACAAGACATATTCTTGTTTTAGGGAAGTTGAATTTGTGCAGACACAATCCTGTGTAGAGTATGTTAAGAGAGCTCATTATTTTTAGGGATCCTTAATCTTTTTTGTGTCACGGATTCCTTTGGTAGCCTGGTGAAACTTATGGGTCCTTTCTAAGAATAATATTTGTAAAAGCATATAATAAAACACCGAGGATTGCGAAAGAAAGCAATTGAATTGAAATATAGTTATCCAAATGCTTAAAAACAAATTTGAGAAGTCTAGAATAAGAACCCCTGATTTAAGAAGTACTGATTTAAATGGATCGTGTGAATATTTTGAAAGGAAGGACCCTTCTTTGGATTTATCAATTTTCAGAGAGTGGGTTTGCTTAAAGAAAGGTTCACCTGTACAGCAAATCTCTGAACTCCTGCACCCAAAAGTCCACTGAGATCAGAGACCGATGTAAAACCAAACCCAAACAACCCCTCAAAATATAGAGAATAAAAACCTAAAACCAAAATAAGAATGGATGACGAGATGTTACCATATCTACATTTTCATACGTGGCAAGGATACGTTCACGTAAGAGACAGGAGAAAATCATAACAACTGGCATTTCTCTAAGGCTTTAAAGTTTATAAACCCTCCCGATTTGTTAGCTTAGCTGAGCCTCAACAACTATCCTGGGAGATACTGGTATCAGTGTCCCCATTTTACAGATAAGGAAACAGGTTTGCCAATAGTCCAACTGGTATTATGTCTACTTTTTTTGTGAGGCAATTGGGGTTAAGTGACTTGCTCAGAGTCACCTAACTGGGAAGTGTTTAATGTTTGAGGCTGGTTTTGAACTCAGGTCCTCTTGACTCCAGAACTAGTACTCTATCCACTGTGCCATGTAGCTGCTCCTTGGTATTATGTCTAAGGATGGCATTTGGACCCAGGTTTGACTGATTCCAAGTCCAGGATGCTGTCCCACACAACTGGAACTTAGAACAGAGAAAGTCAGAACTAGAAAAAACCTTCGAACTTATCACGTCTAATCCCTAACCCTCCCCACTCTGTTTTATGGAGAGGGGAACTAAGAGGTTGAAAGTGATTTGCCTGAGGTCACACAGCCAGAATTAATAGCAGAATTGAGATTTGAACTCAGGTCCCTGGATTCCCATTCCAAGTCAGTTCTCTTTCTCCAAGGATGATGAATGAACTGCAGGCTCAACATGGCTCAGTGGTTTCATGTGGTAGCCAAGGAAAGCAAATGGGATCTTGGGTTGCATTAAGAGAGGTGTAACTTCCAGGAATAAGGAGGGGATTTTCCTGTTTGAGCAGGATGTTTAGTTCTAGCCATTGGTGGACTAGAGTTCAAAGGATAGCCACTCACATACTGGAGAACCTCAAATCCAAGACATTTATTTATTTATTTATTTAGCTTTTTCGCTGAGGCAATTGGGGTTAAGTGACTTGCCCAGGGTCACACAGCTAGGAAATGTTAAGTGTCTGAGACTGGATTTGAACTCGGGTCTTCCTGACTTCAGGGCTGGTGCTCTATCCACTGCACTACCTAGCTGCCCCACAAATCCAAGACATTTAAGTATTGCTTGAAGGAATGAGAATGTTTAATCTAGAAAAGGACAAGACTCAGGGGGAACGTGATAGCTGTGTTCAACTACTTGAAAGTCTGCTATAGAGGAAAGAAAGGGAGGAGGAAAGAATCAAGTGTTTATTAAGTACCTACTATGTGCCAGCCACTATCCTAATTACTTTACATATCTCATTTGATCCTCACAACAACTTTGCGAGGTAGGTGCTATTATTATTCCCATTTTGCAGTTGAGAAAACTGAGGCAGAGGTGAAGTTAAGCCTGGTGAGTGTCTGAGGCTTAATTTGAACTCTGGTCTTCCTTCAGGTTCTTGAGTCTATCTGTTGTGTCATTTAGTTGCCTTGATCAGACTTGTTCTGCTAGCCTTTTGGGACAAAACCAGGAGAAATGGGTAAAAGTTTGAGAGACAAATTTGGGCTTAATGTCAGGACAAGTTTTGTAACAATCAGACTTGTCCCAGAATAGAATGAGCTGCCTCAAGAGGTCATGGATTTACCCCTCCTTGGACTTTTCAAGCTGAGGTGAGATGACTATTCGTCTGGTACAATACAGTGGGGCTTTCTTTGGGAGTAGGTTAGGTCCCTTCTAGCTCTGTGATCCTAAGATTCTGGGGCTCACCAAAGCCTGGAATCAGAGGCCTACCTGAAGCATGAATGAAAGTGCCCCTAGAGATGGAGATCCTGAAGTCATTGACACAACTTTGGAGAACAGAACAAGGTGTCTTTCTTCTTGCTCCTTCTCAGATCCTGCACAGGTCCTCCAGATGTCCAGAGCTAGAAATGATATTTGCATTTTTCTGGGGTGACTTCCCTCCCACCATTCTTCCCTTTCCCAAACTCCTTATTGCACAACGGGTGCAAATACATATTGGATAAAAGGGTCTGGGTTAATGGTTCTCTTCCCTCTTCTTGAATGTGACTGCTGACTCTGCTCCTTGACCTTGAAGCTCTATGTGCTGGTGATGGGCCGGCAGCTGGGAAATAGAAATGATGCTGGGAGGACACCAGAAGCCCTGGAGTCGTATCCTGGCTTTGATTCTGTAAAAGGACTCTCTCTCTCTCTCTCTCTCTCTCTCTCTCTCTCTCTCTCTCTCTCTCTCTCTATTCTTTCCTCTCTCTAAGTTTTAGTCTTGCCTCTGTAAAATGAAGCTAATAATTACATATGGGGCTGCTGGGAGGAAGGTGTTCTAGAAAGGGGAACTTTTATTGTTATATTGTGTGACTGGGTGCTCCACATGAGCGCCACCCCTTCTCCAGGTTGAGGAGCATCCACAAACTCTCCCTGGTTAGTGGCCAGGTGCTCATCGGCATATGGCGGATGCTAAAGCCACTTCCTTAGAGGAACTCAAACTTGGAATTTATCTTTATTAAGGTCTTGTCCAAATGATAAATACACACTGCTTTCCTGGTATCTACTGCTTGGAAATAAATCACTTTGGGATTGATTTGCTAACAGCTCTCTTTGCTCTGTGTGTGTCCTTCTGCCCCAGAGGTCATACTGTCCTTCTGCAAGAACAAAACCAGAGAGGGGAGCTGGAAACTCGGTCCACTGGGCCAGTAGCAGAGCTCTGGGAAGAGGGATCTCCTGATTTGTGGGCAGGGCAATGGAGCAAAGCTTGATTCTATACAGGGAAGTCAAGGAGACAGTGTAGAGCCCCTCTTCCTTGTGTGAATGATCATCTGTGAACACTAAGACCCCTGGGCTACAGGAACACAGATATCGGGGATGCGGTCAAGAAGTCTGGATTGCATCCCTAGCTCTGTTGGTCTTTGTGATCATGGGAAACCTTGACAACTAGAATAAACCTTAATGGTCATCTAATTCACCTACTTTACTTATAGAGGGGGAAATTGATGTTCAGATAGAGCAAAAACAGGTGAATTTGGAACTGAGTTTGCTCAGGGTCACACAGATTTGAAATTTAAAAGGCAGGATTCAAATCCAATTCTATCCACTGCCCCATAAGACCTCTTGAGACAGCCCACTCCATTCAAGAATTGCTCATTGTTAGTTGTGGCTGACATCCACATATAATCTGCCTCTTGACAATTTCCATCTGTTATTATTTCACTCCTCTGGGGCGAGAAGAACCAGGATAATCCTTTTTAAAAAATATATTTTATTTTTTCCAAATACATGCAAAGATAGTTTTCAGCATTCACCTTTGTAAAACTTTGTGTTCCCTTTTTTCTCTCTCTTTCCCTCCCTCTACCTTCCCCAAGACAGTAAGCAATCCGATATAGGTTAAACATGTGCAATCCTTCTAAACATATTTCCATATTCATCATGCTGCACCAAAAAATCAGATCAAAAGGGGAAGAATCCACAGAAAATGAAATAAAGCAAACAAGCAAACAAGGAACAATAACAACAACAAAGATAAAAATACCACACACAGAAGCTATGATCCTGAGGCCGGCCCTTATCACCTCATGCTTGGACTTCTGCAATGTTCCTCCTAGTGGTAACTAGATGGTACAGTAGATGGAGCACTAAACCTGGAGCCAAGAAGACCTAAATTAAAATCCTGCCTTAGATACTTACTAGCTGCATGACCCTAGGCAAGTCACTTAACCCTGCTTGCCTCAGTTTCCTCATCTGTAGAATGAACAGAAAATGGCAATCCTCCATTGTCTTTGCCAAGAAAATCCCAAATGGGGTCACCAAGAGTCAGACACAATCATAGCAACAAAACCCAATCTCTCCCTGCTCCAATCTACCCTTCACTTATTGGCCAGTTATTTTTCCTAAGGCACAAATCTGGCACACCCCTATTCAATTAAAAATTCAGTGGCTCCATGATCAAATGTCAAAGTTTCTATTTGGTGTTCAAAGCCTTTCCCCAAATCCTGGCTCCTCTTATTTTTCTTTTTCTTATACCTTACTGACTTCCATATCTTCTGTGATCAAGTGCCATTGCCCTCCTACCTGTTCATGCACATTGAGTTCCTCTCCCTACCCCATGCCTTTTCCTTGATTGTTCTTCATGCTCTCCCTCTTCACTTCTCCTTCTTGGCTTCCCTGATCTCCTTCAAGATTCAGCTCAAATCCCACCTTCTTCAGGAAATCTTTCCCTGTCTCCTCCATCAGCTAGTGCCTCCTCCAGATTACCTTCCCTTTACATCCTTCATCACTGAATGGGTGTTGCCTCAGTCAAACTGAGACCTGTGGAAGACCATACCTTAAAAAGGCCAAGGTCTCTCCCATTTTATCCAGGGCCATCTCCAGTTGTCCTGATCTATCTCCGGCCACTGGACCCAGATGGCTCTGGAGAAGAAAGGGAAGTGGGCAGCCTTGGCAACCCCTCCCTCACTTAAATCCAATTCACTTACATGTCATGGCATTGCCTCTGTGATGTCCTGCTCCTTTTCAAGAACGAAAGACGAGCAAGAATATCTTATATGCACTTATTTGCAGTATCAGTTCCTTGAAGGCAAAGGGCCGTGTTATTTGCTTTTTTTGTATCCCCAGAGCTTAGCATAAAACTTGGCACACAGTAGATGCTTAATAAATGCTTGTTTTTGTTGTAATCCCCTCATTTTTTGATACAAATTATCTTGCTATGAATCAGCTATGTGAAGCTGATTATTTGTACTCAAGTATAAATCATTATCTCTATTAAATTCATCTTATTAGATTAAGCTCAACATTCTGCCTTGCCAACATGTTTTTCACCATGTGAAATGCTAGCTAGGTGTTAGTGTACCATCTTAGTGTCATCTGTAAAATGCTCTTTATGTTCTTATCCACATCACTGATAAAGATGTAGAACTGCACCGCTTAAAATGGGAGCACTCCATTGGAGACCCTCCTTCTAGATTGATACTGACCCACTGATGACTAATATTTGGGGTCAGCCTTTCACCCAGTTCCAATTTCATCTTATCATCTGCCTCAGGACTCTCCATCTGCCCCCCCCCAGAATTGCCTAAGAGATTTTGTCAAATGCTTTGCTAAAATTTGGGTAAATAATATTGACATAATTCTTCTAAATCTCCTCTTTAATAACCCTGCTGAACAAAGGAAATGTGGTTGATAATGCCATGCTGACTCGTTGTTATCTGGGTCTCAGTTTCCTTACCTGTCAGATGTATGTTTTTTGTTTGTTTTTGCGAGGCAATTCATTGGAGTTAAGTGACTTGTGCAGGATCACACAGCTATTAAATGTTAACTGTCTGAAGTTGAATTTGAACTCAGTTTCTCCGTTGCTCTATCCACTATAGCGCCCTCTAGCTGTCCCTAAAACTAATGTTAAAAAATGGAAGGGAATGGGAGTGGGAGTGGTTGGCTTGAGTCAACACAACAATAACCCCTAAACCAAAGAGATCTTTTGTCCTGTTGATGCCATGCAGTGCCCCCTTCCTAATATTTTCTACTCTAAAAAAGCCTGGGAAAGATGATGCAAACATGGTCCTTAACTTGGCAACTTACCCTAATCCTCTGGATGTTGGCTTCATTATTAAAAGAACAATGACTCACCTAGAACATTTTAGGCATCTGTGACACAATTAATGGGTTCTAGATAGCTTCCGATTTCCTTTTCCTATTAGCTAACTCCCACGTAGTTCTTAGCAAAAAGACTTCTTTATGTAAGCCTTAGCATGGACATATGTGAGAAAGTGGAGGCTTAATAAATGCTCATGGGTTCGACTGATTGAAAAACAGAGGGAGGAACTACCCATACATATGTTATACAAATAAAAAGCTTTAATAAAAATATTAAATAGTTAAAAAAAGCTCCAATATATTAAGTAAATATGAATTGTTGATTCCAGAGTCAGTGAACCTGGCTTCAAAACCTGTCCTTCATATTTCTACTTCTGTGACTTTGGTCAAGTTATTTAACTGGATTTTAGTTTGTTGTAATGAAATAAGAAAATAAAAAAAAATAAAAAAAAAAAACAAGAACAAAATAGTCTTCTGCCCAGAATTACAAGTCAAAGAGATTCTACAAGTATCTGAGAGAGAGTTGCTCCTTGAAAGATATTGTTACTTTCTTTGGGTTCAGATACAAATCCTGTTTCTATTAACTTGTAATTAAGACTATTCATGTTTTTTTAAAAAAAAGAAAAACAGAGGAAGGGGAGGGGAGAAGACAGAGAGAGATGTTTTAGAAGTTATTAGAAGGCTTTTTCTTTTTTCTCTTCTTTTTTACATTTAGCATTTAGGTTTGCTGTTTATGTCCCTTTGTTTTTAGGAAAGAAGGATGGAACAGCTGCTGCAGGCTTAGATCTTTAGGTGTACCTCTGCAGGGTTGGAGAGTTGTTGAGTAGGCGGCTTACCGCTTCCCCTGTGGGAGGTGGGAGTGGTAGGAGGAAAAGGGTTGAGGGGTATCTGGGTAGGGATTCTGGAAAAAGTCCTCCCTAGCTCTTGCTTTCCTCCCCTTTCCCTCAGCAGGTGTAAGTAACCAACTGTTCTTTCTATCTCCCCTGGAAAGGAGAAACATATTCAGCTTCTACTGTTTCAAATTAGAAAGGGAAGAAAATAATGTGCGTTGGAGGAAAGTCTTATTTGGGGAGGGGGGAGAGAAACATTTATTGATCTTCTTCAAAATGTGTTATGTGGTAGAGGTTGGGAGGTGGAATACATGAGGGAGAGCAGCATCTTTTAAAAATTTCCTACATCAATGCTTGTTAGCATTAGTGTGGCTAAACTTTGTTTATTCCAAAAAGTGGCTCTGGGGACGCACATCGACACAGCTGGAGACTGCTTTACAGAGGGGCTCACTGGGAGAACTTCCAGGGCCAAGTGTTTTGGTTCCCACCCCCACTTCCTTCCTAGAACTCTAGAACCATGGCTGTCTAGAAATGGAAGATTAGAGATCCCTTAATACAATATCTATAGCTAAGGAAAACGGAAACCTAAATCACGGATGGATTTATCAAAAACAGATCATGGCAGGCTAATCTCATTTTCTCTTCTCACGCTGTCTCTAGACTGGTGGATCGGGGCATGCTGTGAACAGAGTCTTCCTTGTTTTTGCCGAAGGTTTGACAGAGCCCACCGTGCCATTTTGGTGAAGAGGGGGAGAGATGTGTGGTAGATGGTAGGATGATTAGATTTGGAACAATCTGAAAGGTTCAATGTGAACTTGGAAGGATGTCCACAATGGCATGTCCCAGGCATCTGTGCTTGGGCTTGCCATTTCCATCGATGACTTGGGTTAGCTTATCAACTCTGGATGTGAAAGAAAAAAGCTAAGGGGGATAAAAGGGATAGCTAAGTCATTGGATGAGAGAGCTGATGTCTCAAAAGATCTTGCCTAGTTGGAATTTGGGGCCTGCTTACTCCCAGCAGGTGACATTTAGATAGAAACTGAATGAGTAGATAGGATGGCATTTAAAGAGATAAATGTAAAGATGTTGATATGGGTTCAAAATATCCACTTCACAAATAAAACATAAGGTAATCATAGCTCAGCAGTGGTTTGTGGGAAGACCTGAGGATTTTGTTGCACCTCAAGCACAAACATGAGTTGCACCAGGAAACCAAGAAAGCTCATGTGACCTTAGATTATACAAAGAGCTATGATTTAAAGCACTATGGAAGAATGATTCCTCCATCTTCTTCCCTGATCAGAACTCATCTAGAGGGTTGGGTTCAGTTCAGGGTAGAACATAGGAAGATCAATAAACTGAATCACATACTCTCTCTCTATTTCTATCTGTTCTTTTATTTCTCTCTCTTTCTCTCTGTCTCCTCTTTCCTTGTCTTTCTTTTTCTTTCTTTTTTTTTAAATAAAGCTTTTTATTTGTATAACATATGTATGGGTAGTTCCCCAGCATTGATCTTTACAAAGCTTTCCATTACAAATTTTACCCCCAGTCCCCTCCCTTTCCCTAGATGGCAGGAAGTCCACTACATGTTAATAATGTTGAAATGCTTGAGAAGTTATGCAAGAAAAATCCTATCTACAAGAAAAAAAAAAGAAAATCAGAAGGAAAAAAAAGAAAATCAGACCTTTCTCTTTCTTTCTGAACCTATTTCTTTTCTCACTCTCTCCCATTCTCTACCTTCTGTCCCTCTATCTCTCTCTTTTACTCCTCCTCCTCCTTTTTCCTCTCTCTCTCTCTCTCTCTCTCTCTCTCTCTTTCTCCTTATCTATTTCTGTCTGGCTCTTTCCTTCTCTTGTGTCCTTTCTCCCTTTAAAGTGTCTGTTTAGGTGAGAGAAATCAATTTCCCAATTGAATTCAAATTGCATTTGAATTTGGAAAATTAAGCCAGATGAACAGCAAAAGCCCCTGATTTTTGGCACTCATAAGGCTATGTGTATGCTGGCTTGGAGTCACAACTACTGGTTCTTTTAACAAATGGCTCTTAAATCTGGCACTAAAGTCAATACAAATGCTACAAATGATTAAGTGCAGCTCCCTGGGCATCTCTTGTTTGCTGTTGGACTTTTCTTTCTTCATTCTTGTGTTCCCATTTGACTGCACACACACACACACACACACACACACACACACACACCCCTCAGTCTGGACCTAGTGTTTCTGGGGCACGCTTAGGACTGATTTGTGAAGTCTTGGGAACTTGTCCCTCTCTCTTTCTTCTCCTTTTAGGAGGAGCCATGCTGAAGCTTCCCCATCTCACTCCCATGTCTTGGAGCTTCTGGTCACAGAAGCTAATCTGGCCTCCACGCCTTTCCTTGCTCTCTATCCTTTTAGGGCTCCTTCATTTTTTCAGGCCTGTTCTATTTTCTGTCCTGAGTCAAAGAACAGCATGGGTGAGTCTGGGCCAAGGACTCAGTACGTATTCATGGGTGAGTGAGAGATTTGGCTTTTGATTCCTTACCCTAAAGGAGAGAGGTTCTAATGGTTGAAGCTCAGGGGACTGAACAGGTGAGTGAGAAGTTTTTGAGCAAGGGAGCCCTTTGATGGTCCTCTCACCATATGTGTAGGTGATTTTCTGTGCCATCTGCACGTAAGGCTGCCACCCCTCCCTCCAATCCTAGATGCTCTTGGCACTTAGTCCCATCCTGGATTCTTTGCTGAGCATTGCTGCCATGCCAACTGCCATTTCCATGGCAGTCGGGGCTCATTTGGTCTCTTGTTTAGATGAGAACACATTGAGATGACCTGCCAATTGTTGATGGGAAATTTACAAATCTTCTTTTGAAAATGAATATCTGCATGGTACAATAGCAAAGGCCCCGGTTAATATTCAAAAGACTTCAGTTTAAAATCCTGGCTCTGCTGCTAATTAGCTCTGTGACCTTGGACAAGTCCCCTTACCTCTCTAATTTGCAATTCTTTCATCTATAATCAAACAAAAAAAACATTTATTGAACACCTACTTTGTGAGGGAAGATCATAAGATCACAGGCCTGGAACTGGAAGGGACCTCAGAGGCCCTTTAGTCTAACTCCATTATTTTATAGAGGAGGAAATTGAGGCAGAGGGAGAGGAAAAGATTTATCCATACAGATAGTAATTGGGAAGACTTAAATTTGATCCTCCGAATCCACAGTCAGTGTTATTTCCACCACGTCATACCCTCAGAGAGGCTCTATTCTGTGGAAGGGTGGAACACCTGAGCGATTTCATTCATAAGGGCCAATGAGATGCTGTTTTGAAAGCACTTGGCAAGCTTCAAAGTAGTTTTCAAATGTCAGCTGTTCCTTCTTAGTTTCATGCTAGCTATCTTGAAATAGTGGAAGGACTGCTACCCTGTAAGACCAGTTAGACTTTTTCCTCACTTGGGAGTATGGATGGGATGGAGTGTTGTCATCGTTTAGTCATTTGTCAGTCACGTCCAACTTTTGGTGACCCTATTTGGGGTTTTCTTGGCAAAGATACTGGGATGGTTTGCCATTTCCTTCTTCCGCTCGTTTTTACTGATGAAGAAACTCAAGCAAACAAGATGAAGGGACCTCCAAGGGTCACACAACTGGGAAGTGTCTGAGGCTGGATTTGAACTCAGGAAGAAGAGTCTTTCTGATTCTAAGCTCTGTGCTCTATCTATTACAGTGCCACCTAGCTGCCACTGAGATGAAGTGACAGGGAGGCGAATTTCAACTTGAACTAAGCAAAATTTCCCAATCACTAGAGTTGTGGGATAGGTACCTGGGGAGGTAGCAAGAATCTCGGCCCTGAAGATTTGCCAGCAGAGGCTGAATGCTTCTGTATCGAGGAGGTTATGAAGGGGATTCCAAGTCAGGTGTGGCTTGGACTAAAGGGTTTCTGAGATCCGACTCAGAGACGCTCTGACTTTCCCTGTTTATTTTGTTGAAATTCAGGATCCGAGGGAATCAGGACTCATGTTGGAGCAGGGATGATTCTGGGTCATTCTTAAATGAGAAGTGTTTGTCTCCCTTCACTCTTTGATTGCCGATTAAAATAAACAGGGGGAAATCAAGGGATGGGATACGGCTTCTGTCCTTAGAGGTTAAGCAAAACTTAGTTGGCCATTTGATGTGGATGGTTTAGATATCTGAGGACCTAAAGGTAGAGAGAGGAAATATCTGCTCTCTTGGTCCTGGAGTTTAGCTCCTCAGTCTTAGGAGAAAGGCCATTCCCAAACCACAAAGAGGTTTTTTTTTTGCCCTCATGAGTCTGGCCCTGAATGACTTATGGCCTTTGGTTCTGAACAGGAGACCTGCTCAGATCCCGACCCTAATACTGCATTTGGCCACGTCCCCCAGCTCCAAGTATACAACAGCGGGAGTCATCCTTAGCCTCTCAGGCCAAGCAATGCCCTTAAAAGAGAGTGGACAGTTTCCCTTTAACTAAGGAGACTTCCCCAAGACTTAATTAAAGTTTGTGAAAGTATCCTGGGAAGGGGGAGAAGCATTGGAGGAGGGTCAATAAAATTGATCTAAATAAATTCTTTGCACATACAGAATAAAAGTCTCACTCACAGGAAGAAATTTGATCGATAAATTAGCAAATTTGAAGTAAGGAGGGAGTAATTAAGAGGCCCTTTGAAAGCAGAGAATACATTAAATAGAGAGTGAGGGACTCCACAGGGCCCACTGAAGCAGGAAACACCAATGCTTTAGAAAGACATGGAAGATTAGAGACATATTTCAGCCAGGAGAAAGAAGGAGTGGGAGGAACAACCGGACATTGGTGAAGATGGGGGAGAGATGAGGGGAGAGGATGGCTGGGAACTTGATGTCCTTAGAATTTGGAGAGTATCTCTCATGTATTCCCCTGCTCAAGGGAACTTTTGAGTCATCCTTAACACCGTACTTTTCTTAATGAAATGAGGGGGACTTACTGTGGGACACGGAGTTAGCAGAAAATGGGGATGGATGATTCTCCCAGACTGCCCTTGCTGGAAGGTGCTGATGTCTTCAGCTTCTGGAGCTGCCTTTAACAGCCAAAATTAGTGGCAGATGATGGAATTGACATTTCTTCCAGGCATTTAGGGGAACCAGAGGGTAGGAGAGCCCAAAAGACTCCCTAAGGGATTCTGAGACACTTGGGAGGACTCAGCTGGACTCATGCAAAGCAAAGAAAGCATAACCAAGAGAAAAATATACTCAAAGACCCCAGTGATAGAAAAGGAAGCCCTCACTAACAGCAGAATTCACAGGAATAGAACAACCAGTTTTAATTCTAGAGGATTGACGAGGAAAAAAACATTTCCTTTCCCTTAACAGAAAGGTGGCAGACTATGGCTGCCGAATACTGGTTGCTGTCCACCGTCAGTTATGCTTTGTTTGTTTCTACCCCAAATGTTCACATGCGTGCCCAAACTCTGGTAGAGCCTTCTGAGCTCCTATTGGTCCGATCAGCCACGGTGGACACACTATACTTTGACCCTAACATAGAGATGACATTTTGATCCTCTTTAAAAACAAAAGACAATCATGTTTTTGTTGAACCATTTCTCTCAATTCTAAGGGAATCGAGTTACTTCTGTTGTTTTGCCTCCTCTGTCTCCTTAGTTCAAGGGAAACCATTGGCTCCTCTTTCAGTGACATCGCCGATGTTGAGCAGCTGATGATGCCATTTGTGTTATTCTTTGGGCCACCCCCCAGATGGAATATTGCATTCAGTTTTGAGCACTATAGTCCAGGTAAGTCATCGATTGATAAGTTGGCTAGAACTCAAGGAGGATGACCAGGAAGAAGAAGAATCTAGAACTCGTGTTCTTTGAAGATTGGTCAAAGGAAATGGGGATGTCTAGCCTGGAGAAGAACAGAGTAGGGGTGAGGTGAAGGGGTCCATGATTACTGTCTCCAAGGATCTGAAGAATTGTCATGTAAGGAGGGATTCGACTTTGTTTTTTTTCCTTCAGAGGGCAGAAAGAACTATGGGTGGTAATTGCAGAGAGTCAGGTTTGGGGTCAGTATTGGGGAAAAAAAACTGTCCAAAAGTGCAATGAGTTGCCTCTTGAACTAGTGGATTTCTCTCACTGGAAGTCTTCAAGTGAAGGCTTAATGTGCACTTTGAGCAAAGCTCATAGCCCTCTGTCACTTATAGATTGGATGTGATAGTCTCTGAGCGCCCTTCCAACTTGGAAATTCTGAGATTCTGCTCTGGGCCTCGGTTTCTTCTCCCTGTAAAATAAGATATTTAGATTGCATCAGGGATTCTCAGCCTTTTTTATGACTTGAACCCTTGGCTCTCATAGACAACTATATTTGTCCCAAAGTGTTCCGATTAATCATCCACACGGGGAAAAAAGCACAGAAAGAAAACTACCGAGGTAACGATATTGTCTCCTAGGTCATTGTCTAAGCCAAGAGTATTTGGCCTTTTTGTGAATGGCCTTAGAATGTAGAATATCAGAGATGGGAAGGACCTTAGGGTAGAGAGCAGAAGATATCAGGGCTGGGCAGGACTTTAAGAACCATTGCTTAGAGGCCCCTCATTTTACCAAACTGAGGCCCAGAGGTAGGTCAGAGAGTGTCCCTAAAGTCACTGAGAATGGTCAGAGCAGAGGCGGAACCAGGTCCCAAGGTATCCTCCATCCTAAGCTAGTGCTCCAGACTTTGGGTCATTCTCTTTTCTCCCATGGGGATCTGAATCCTGCAGAGATCCAGAGGAGCCCCACCACCATGGCGCCAGGCCAAACCCCTTCTTCAGTAAGCTCTTTATCTTCCTTCCTCAGCAGCTCTTGGCAAAGCAATGGCTCAGGCTGACCCTTTAGCAACTTCATTGTCCCAGTTCAATAGAATCCTCCTTCCCAACAAAAGAAGATACATTTCTTTATCTCTAATTAATGCTTAGACTTTAAGGGAAAAAAAGAAAAAAAAACCAGGCCTTCCCAGTCCCCCCTCCCCCACTACTGGGTCTGCAAGCCTAGCATAAAAGTACCCAAAGGATGCTGGGGAAGGAGCTTTATTCTCTCCTCAGTATTCCAGGGCTACATCTAGCACCAAGCGGGCCTGCCAGTCAGCCTTCTGTACCCATTTGAGGCAACCAGCCAAAGCCAGCATTATCCTGTTTAATATACTCCGGGTTTCCCATCTTCCCCAGGTCTAAATTCTGGCTTTTTCCTGCCACTTGGGATTGGGGGCAGAACTGAGCACTGGAGTCTGGCTGCTAGTGGAGAGGCAGCCTTTTCAGAGAATATGGTCAAGCTTCCCCTCAGCCAGATCAATTCCAAATTGACCCACCGACTGCTGAGATATTGGTGGGGGGACTTCTTGGCTTAGTGGCCTGAGAGTGCCTCTGGCTTTCTCTTTCCCTCTCTAGCAGATTGGTCTCCTGCTACTTTGGGGGGGGGGCGGGCGGGGAAGAAAGATTTCCATGCTGTCTGCTTCTGGTTATTTCTCTGTTTTGAGACTTTTTTTGCTTCATACTCTGCTAATTTCTTTCTTGCCTTAAGGATGATCAAAAATAATCCCTTGAGGTAGACCAGTTTAGCCAGAGGAGGAAACTTAGACTTAAGAATTGAGGTGCTTTGGGGCAGCTAGGTGGCTCAGTGGATAGAGCACCAGCTGTGAAATCAGGGGGACCTGTGTTCAAATCTGGTCTCAGACACTTAATACTTCCTAGCTGTGTGACCCTGGGCAAGTCACTTGACCCCAATTGCCTCAGCTACAAATAAAAAAAAAAGAATTGAGGTTCTTTGCCCAAAATCATGCAACGGGTGAGTGGAAGTCTCTTGGTTCCAGCTCTCCCCACTATGTTGTCAGATTAAGTAGACAGATTGTGAATGATGAGGAGGTTTGGATGGGCAGGGGGAACATGACAGAATGGTCTCAGAGGATGGAATTAGAGAGTAGAGTCAGAGGGTCTTAGATGAGAAAGATGACCTAGAAGTTCCATTCCACCATTAAATCCTTGGCTGGGACTGGGGATTCTCTGTTCCATGTGTCCAGGAGGCCCGCCCATTATAGTAGCACATGTTCTTGGGTACTTGAGTGTAACGCCAAGCTAGGGTTCCAGACTAAGGGGACCTACTGTTCATAATGGGAGATGCTTTTCCGTCCTCCCCACCCAGTCTCATATATGTCCCCTAGTACTCAAGTTGAATTCTCAGGTTCCTTCCTGCTTTGCCAGCTCGAGAGCTTTCCCAGCAATATTATTCTGTGTTCTGTGTTTTAGGTTCTCTCACAGTATTCTAAGGGCCCTAAGGGTCTGTGAGATCTTGATTTTCTGAAGATAAACAGAAGAATCATTGCAGCTTAACTCAATGCAAGGATGTCCCCCAAGAGCACGATAGTACTCTACCCTACCAGCAAGCATGCTGGTTCCTCCCATGGAGAGGGCCTGGACCTTGACCTCAAATGGTGCCATTGCCTTTCTCCTCTTCCACTAAAGTCTGGGCTGTGACCTTTCCAGATGCTGTGATTCATTCTGGCCCCCTTATAGAGAACAGCCTGCTTTTCTTTTTTTTCACCCCTAAATCTTCCCACTCTTGCCCCAGTGTTGGTGCCCCATCTTTAGCCCTTGAGTGGGTGCCTCTGGATTTTCCCCACTGCCTGGAGTGCGAGTTTAATTAGCTGTCTAATCCACAGCTGGGCCATTTCCAAGGTTAAGAATTGTGGCTCACCGGGCCTTCTTTAAGTGTTCCTTTGGTCCTTCCTGGTGTCCGCCTTTCTTCTGTAAGATCCCAGTTAATCCACAGCAGATGGTTTATTACGTGGAAATCGGCTTGAAAACAAACATGTCACAATTATTTTATTTTATTCTCTGCAGCAGAATTCCGCCTGTTGACGAACGTCTAATTGGAATGGGCTTCTGGCGTCGTGTGAAAAACACAGACATACTGTGAGGCCCAAATGCCAGCCGCCATGACGCCGAGCCCACCTCGAGGCTCCTGCCACTCTGTGCTCGCTGGCCACGGATGCCAGGGAGCGCCAGGCCCGGAAGGGATCCCAGGAACCGAGCCAAAGGGCCCAGGGCTTAAGCTCAGGACTCCCATCAGGCCTCCTCTGCTCATAGGTAATTCAAGGGACCCCAAATTGAATAGGATCAGGGCCCAGGCTGTGAGCAGGATCATTCTGTGCAAAGATCTCCTTCACTGGGGAGACTGTGCTCTGGGCTGTGGCCATGGAGTGCCCTTCACTTCTCACTTGCCATCTGGCCCTGGATTTCCCTGCTGGGCCTCTGGTGCCATGTGGCACTTGGTATTGCAGAATCCTTCCTCACTCTGGTAAAAGGAGTGTCCAGTTCTAAATCCTTACTCTTCCCTCTACCCCCAGCCCTGCCATACCCCTTTCTTGGACATTATTTGCCGCTTCATTCCTGCCTTTTCCTTTTATTCTGGAAGTGACCATAGCAAATGTAGCAGAGCTGAAAAGGAAGTCAGAGCCCAGCTATTGAATCTGACCTTCTTCATTTTACAGGTGGGGAAAATGAGGTTCAGAGAGGGAAAAGAAATTACTTGCCCTTAGTCACATTGAGATCTGAGATTTGAACTCAAGACCTCAAACTCCCATTCAGTTCTTCCATTTCTTCCACTTCTGCTTTAGGTTCAGGCTTGCTTAGTATGACTCTTTCACCTACCATATTAAATACGTCATCCCCTTGACCTTTAGAGCTCACTGCTAGTCCTGTCCTTCAACCCTGACCCTGTTCTTCCCTGTTTTTGTTAGTATTCCTTGACACAAAGAGGCCCTTCAGTTCAAGTGATTTTCTGGTGTTCTTTAGATCTCTGTCCATGACTTTGGCTTTCCAATCTTGCTGATCCACTCATCTACTTGAAATCCTGGCCCCAAGGTCACTTCCTCCAAGAGGCCTTTTCTTTGTAGCTTCCACCCACTCTTGAGGTCCCTTTGGTCAAATACCCAGATCTTAGGCCTTGTTTTGGTAAGAGATTCTGAGTGGTCCAACTGAGTCCCTTAGGCTACTTAACTCAGGACTTCATTTCTAGCACAATTCTCAACACCAGGTCACATTTACTATGATCACTGTTGTTTCAACTAAGGACAAAAGGAGGCTGTGTAGCCTAGTAGATAAGGGGCTAGACTTGAGGTACTCCTGATGAATCCCATCTATATGATGCCAGGTAAGCTGCTTAACCTCTCAGTGATGCTGGTAGCTCCCAATATGACAAGGCACAAATGAGGAGCCAATCTGCAGCACTGGAGGAAATCTCCACACTAAAAGTTCCCTGCGTCAGTGGACTCACAGATCTGGGTCTAAGTAACTCAATGTGTAAAAACTCCCAAATCTCATCAAGGTAGGTCCCTTCAGTGATGCAGATGGCAGCATGCCATCTTTTTATGTAGTTTAAAAAAATTTTGATAGCTTTTTTATTTTTCCAAATCCACACAAAGATAGTTTTCAACCTTCACCTTTGCCAAACCTTGTGTTCCAAATTTTCTCATTTCCTCCCACCCCATAGACAGCAAGCAATCCAATGTATGTTGAACACGTGCAATTCTTCTAAATATATTTCCATATTCATCATGCTGAGCAAAAAAAATCAAATCAAAAGACAGGGAAAAAAAGCAAACAAACAACAGTAAAAACATTAAAAAGGTGAAAATCCTATGCTCTGATTCACATTCAGTCTCCATAGTCTCTCTCTGGGTGCACATGGCTTTTTCCATCACAAGTCTATTGGGATTGTCTTGAATCACCTCACTGTAGAAAATGGCCATGCCCATCACAGTTGATCATCACATAATCTTGTTGTTGCCATATACAATGTTCCCTTGATTCTATTCACTTCACTTAGCATCAGATCATGCAAGTCTCTCCAGGCCTCTCTGAAATCGTCCTGCTGGTCATTTCTTACAGAACAATAATATTCCATAACATTCATATACCATAATTTATTCAGCCACTCTCCAATGGATGGGCATCCATTCAGTTTCCAGTTTCTAGCCACTACAAAAGGGGCTGCCACAAACATTCTTGCACATGTGGGGCCCTTTCCCTCCTCTAAGATCTCTTTGGGATATAGGCCCAATAGAAACACTGCTGGGTCAAAGGGTATGCACAGTTTGATAACTTTTTGAGCATAGTTCCATATTGCTCTCCATAATGGCTGGATCTATTCATAATTCTACCAACAATGCATTAGGGCAGTATGCCATCTTGTACACCACTCATCCACATCCTCCCGTGAACTCCCTACAAGGGAATCCACCCAGCATGCCGGAAGCTTTCCTTGCTTCTTCTTTGACATTGAAAGGATATCAGTGAAGTAGACTGATTGTGCAAACATTATCCCTTTTTGCTTTAACATTTTTATCATTTGCTCATTATCTTTTGTTTTACAGATTTCTTTCTTGGCAAGCCCTGACTCAGACATTTATTACCTGTGTGGACCTGGAGGTGCCATCTCTCTACCTTTTTAGACATCAGCTTTCTTATCTGTAAAATGGGTATAGTACTTATACTATATAGTCATAGTAAAGATCAAATGAGATAACATGTGTAAATCACTTTGCAAAACTTAATGTGTGATATAATGGCTTGCTGCTATTATTACTGTTATCATCCCTTTCTGTGCTTCTTCCTAATTCCTTGTTTGTGACATATTGCTGTCTGTTCACCATATTGCTGCCCTTTGAGTGCCCTTTATTTTTAGATCTTCAGAGAATGTAGTGTTCCATGACTTTCCATCTATAGGATGTCACTGGAAGAACATGGGTGTTAAAAGAGAGGACATTTTTAGAGAGAAGTTGGAGAGTCATTAAAAAAACCCCTAAACATCTTTAATTTCCCAAAGGCAATCTAGTTGTCCTTCTCTTTTTTCCCATTAGTTCTTGGCCCAACTCATTGTTCAATTGGCTATTTGTCATGTGTACATGTGACATATATATGTCACATATGTATATAAACATGTACCAACACGGTATACTTACCAAGTTGTCCATGCAACTGTAGACTACAATCTGGATGATAGTTGTTCATTCACTTGGTTTTTCCTGGGTGGATGCTTAGGCTAAATTAAATAAAATTATAAAAATGACATGTCAATTTATAATTGTAAAGAAAAGTAAAGAAAAAATGTTTTCCCTCTTTGTTGTGATAGCCCAAGTAATAGGTGTGTTTGAGGGCAAGCTTCAGGAATCCTTAGAGAACTGCTGAACCTTCCACTGTAGTTTCCCCAACATATGGAGGCTGTGCATTTTCCATGCTCAGACTAATAAAAATATGACGAGGTTCAAAGACACTATTGTATTTGCCAGTAACCGAAGGCAGGCCCAAAAAAGTCTCACATGATGCTTGCTCAGCTCCTCATCAAAACCTAATCATATGCAGGTTTTACTTTGACTTATTCTTTTAGAAAAGGCAGGGTTAGTATGAGATAAGGTAAGCAAGATAGGATGGGGGAAAGGGCCTTGAATGTCAGCAGGAAGAATATAAACTTTACTTAATAAACATTGATACAATGGAAAGAGTGCTGGATCTGAAGGCGGGACATGGGTTTAAACCAAGGTTCTACCACTTACTGCCTATTGGACAAATCCCTGAACCTCTCTGGATCTTAATTTCCTTCTCCATAAAATGAATGAATTGGACTACATGGTCTTTAAGGTTCTTTCCAGCTCTAGATATATATCTGTATGTGACCATGGACAAAGTACTTCATACACTCTTTAGAACTCAGTTTCCTCCTCTGGAAAATGAGGAGTCCTATGAGATGGATTTTGAGGCACCTTCCAGTTCTCGATCCATGATTCTACATCCATGATTGACAGCCATATATGCTTATCTACCTATATCTTTGTCTGTTTATCAAAATAGAAATAGATGGATAGATGGGCGGATGGATAGATAGACACAGGCAGACAGGATAGATAGATTAGATAGAAAGATAGACAGGTAATTTGGATGAAGAACTCTTCAAGAGTAGGGACTTCTACTTCCTTTGCTTCCTCCCTATAGTGTCCCATCTGTGATGAGAACACCATTGGTGCAGACCCATCCATAGCTGGTGAAAGTGTTCCCTCCCATCCTTTTGACCTGGAGCTCAGGGCTGAATCTTGTGTGTTGAGCATCCAGGTCCAGCTGCCAAGAAGAAGGCAAATCTCTCACTGTTCTTTTAGAAAGTCTGTTTTTTTCTCCAATATTAGAATATGGGACTAGGATTGCTCATCAGCCATTGTTTTGCATGCAGCAGGCTGTGTTGTGTTGGCAGCTTCTGGACCTACTCGCTCTGCTATTTTTGGAGATCGTCATTAAATGGATTGTTGATATGTAAATACACAAGTGGAAACGCAAAATTGCCCTAATTTTCCGGTGAACTTTCTTCCTGCAGCTTGCAGAGAAACACTTTGTTACCTCCCCATGTTTAAGAATATTTTAGGAACTTGCAGTAAAACTGGGCTCAAATTGATGGGTGAAACCTGGGTGTGTTAACATAAGGAAAATGTAGTACGTGTATTTACCTCCTCTTAGACTGATATACACATGTATACATAGGAACATGCTAAATGTACACTGGCTAATGGCTCAACCTGGGCTAATGTCTATGGAGAGGGAAGAGTTCTAAACTTAGATGTGGTGTGGCCTGGAGAATTCTCTGTAGCCGTGGTGGGGTGGAGGGCCCATTTCTCTGCCAACCTGGAAACATTCAGTCAGTGAGAGAGTAGAATGAGTCCTGCTCAGAAGTAGAAGATGAGGTCCCTCAAGCCTTTGCATCCTAATGTTAATTGATTCTGAGTAAAGATGATGTGGACTAATTAAGTTGTAACCGTGGTGAGGAAAGGACTTTCCTTTGCTATACAAAGGTCAGCTCTTGGTTGTCTAAGAAGGCACTATTTAATTGGGAATTACCCATGGGTACATTTGACCTTTAAGACCTCAATGGGCACTGTCACCTAATCTGCTACTTGCTAATATGAGAACATCTTTCACAATAGAAGCAGAAAGATACCCCAGAGCTACTACTGCATGTTATATAATGGTCAGAGTGGAAGACTTGCTGGCAGACTATCTGGGTTTGAATCCCGAGCCTGACACTTGACTGTGTGATTTGAATAAGTCCCTTTCTTGCTCCAAGACTGTTTTCTTTCTAGGAAATTAGAAAGTTGAGCTTACTGACATCTAAGGCAGACTTGTAACTAAAGCTGGATGACTGGGCTTTGTCCCAGGTTGTCAGATTTATAGATGACTGAAAACAGATGCACTTCTCCAACAACATAGAAAAACACAGCTTTTTAACTAGTCAGATGAGAGCATTAGTTCAAATGAGCAGCTAGAAGATGACCCTTTTTTCAGCCACATAGCCTTAGCCTGGTTTGCGCTGTTTGAGGTATAGCAGGTATAGTATTTCTACTTCCATTTGTTTCTAAACATCCCTTTCTGCTCTAATATTTTGAATTCCAAGTGGCTTTTGTGTTTTGTTTTATAGAAAAACAAGAATAAGGACCTGGGTTCAAGTCTCAGCTCTGTTATTTACTGTCTGAGTCTTGGTCCCCTTCTCTGAAATGTTTGGCCAGATGATTTCTAAGGTCCCTATCAGTTCTGATGCCCTTTGATCTCAAGGTCCCAGAGTGCCTCAGAGAAGTAACTCCTTTTGGCAGTCACTTGTAGTTCTTGTTCGATAGTATTTCAGTGGCTCTGGGACTTTACCACTGGGGAAACTTCTTTCATTAGGCAGGGAGCAGCTCCTCTTTACCTTCTCATTCTGACTGATTCTTGCCATGTTTTTCCATGAATCCTCCCTGGAGGGTTCAACTAATGGGCTGTCGACCTTCCTTGGGTTCTTTTTCATGTCTTAAGGATCCCAGTGGTCCACTGCAGCTGGAGGTTTCATCTGATCTCTATTCTTCTCATGACACCACTGGCCTAGTCCCAGACGTTGCTGATGGTGACTTTTATTCCACGTCTTGTATGCAAGATAATGTGCTAAGGCACAGCAGCATCACCCTGGTCCCATTGTTGTCCTCTGGAGCGTTCTCCTACCATTCAGATTCTTCGGCGACCTTGATGTTTCGTTCACAGCCATGAAATATCACCAGGATAAATGGTGATGTTTACAAGGGGGGACCTTGGAGGCAGGGAGCAGCTTGGGCTTAGTCAGGGTATTTCATAATTTCCCCCATGTGATCTGGCCTCCTTCCCAACTCCTCTTCAACTCTGGGCCCAGCTCTGGCCCAACACAGTGGGCTACCAAATACCTTCCTTGATTTAATTTCAGTTCCATTTATTTCTAGATGGGATTTTTCAGGAAATATCTGCTTGACTTGGAGTATCACGTCTTAAGATTTGGATGGATTTTAGCCCAGGGTAACCTGGGTCTTCTTGTGACAGTGAAGAAGGCTTGGGCTCGAAGTGGACAGCACTCATCCCATATTCTATTGGATATGGGAGACAAATTCAAACACTTCTTTCTTCTCTTACTATATCCCATTTTCCTTTTCCTCATCCTTGTCCTTGTCTTCATCTTTTTCTTCTTTTCATCTTTTTCTCCTCCTCTTCTTCCACCTCCTCCTTCTTTTCCCCCTCTTCTTCCTCTTATTCTTTCTTCTCTTCTTCCTTCTCCCTTTCCCTTTTCTTTCTCTCCTTCTTCCTCTTTTTTTCCTCCATTGCACCTAAGGTATCCTATTTTTAATTTTTTCTTCATTTTATTCTCCCTTTTCTTTTTCCTTTTCTTTTTCTTTCTTTTCCCTTTCAGATTTCTCCTCCTTTTCCTTATCTTTTCCCCTTCCTTTCTCCTTTCCTCCCTCTTTTCCTCTCCTCTTCTCCCTGTCTCTCTCTTTCATCCCATCCTTCTCTCTCCTAGCTTTTGCATTCAGATGTCTGTGTATACACACGTACACACATGTACCTACACACACACACACACACACACACACACACACAAACAAACAACCTGACCTTATTTCCTTAAATCAATGACTTTCAGGAACAGAAATTCTTATTTACCCTTTTTGAATCCTAGTGTCTGGGAGAAAGTTCTCCTTACAACCAGTAACATATGAACCCGGGGCATGTATTTCTCTCTTGTCCTTTATAGGTGCTGAGGAGGTTACCTGCCTTTTATTGGAATTAGATTGGGCCAGCTGGTGAATAATGGACTCTGAGAAATGAAAATAAAGCAGAACAAACACTTCATGCCCATGGAGGGGACCCTGAGTAGGATTTGTCTTGTAAAGTCTGATTGAGGAATGATGAGGGGTCTCGAATCTATGCTCGAGGAGGATTCGCTGAAGGAACTGTGGGTGTTTAAGGCTATGGAAAACTCAAGGCCGACATGATTGCCGTCTTCCAGTATAGGAAGGGTCATTGCTTGGAGTACTACAGAACCAGCATTTTGGGGTAGAAATTGGGACCAGGAAGGTTTCGGCTTGGTGCAAAGAAGTGTTTCCAAACAACACGAACTGCTGTAAAGTGGGAAGGTTTATTTCAGCAGGTAATGGGTTCCTCCTGCCTTGGTGGTCTTCAAGTGGAGGCTGGACTCTTCTTTGGGGGACTTGCCATAATGGGAATTCCCTTTTGGGGATGGATTCAACTAAATGTTGACTGAGATCTCTTCCAACTCTGAAGTGGGAGCGACATCATGGCACAGTGAGCCTGGGACTTAGAATAAGTCCCATCCCAGTTTTGGGACTAAAATAAATTACTTGTCTTTTCTGAGCCTTAGTTTCTTCATATGTAAAAGGGGATCCTAATAATGGAGAACCATACAGTCAGTGAATTTGAGTTGTTCAAGCGTTGAGAGGAACAAACTCCCACCGTTCCTGACAAGTGGCTATTTCGACTCTGCTCTAATAAGAGGAAACACGCTGATTTCTGGGGCAGCCTATTCCATTTTCAGAAAGCATAAATTTAGAAAGTTTTTCGTTGAACTGAGTTGAATTTTTCTTTGTACCTTCCCTCACTATTCCTTGTTCTGCTCTCTGGAGTCTAGCAGTATGAGTCTCACCCTCTCCCACAGGGCAGCCCTTCAAGTACTTGGAAGTCTGTTCTCATGGCCCTCTTAATCTCCAGACTTACTATTACCAGTTCCTTCAGATGGCCATCCTATGGCATGATCTCAAGTCTTTTCAACCTTGCCATTTGCTCTCCTCTGGACACTCTTCGATGTTCTACCTAAAATGTGATGTCCAGAACTGAACATGAGACCCCAAATGTTGTCAGATCAAGGTGAATAGGACTAGTGCTTCCCGAGAACTTATACCTCTCTCAGTCTTGCTTGTTCTCACGTGAACTTTCTTGACTACCATTAAATCCTCAGGTCTTTTCTTTTCTTTTTGCTTTTTGCTGAGGCAATTGAGTTTAAGTGACTTGCCCAGGGTCACACAGCTAGGGAATGTTAAGTGTCTGAGGCCAGATTTGAACTCAGGTCCTCCTGACTTCAGGGCTGGTGCTCTATCCACTGCTCCACCTAGCTGCCCCCTCAGTTCTTTTCCAGACGAACCCTTGTCTAGCCATTCCTCTTCTAGTTTGTATTAAGAAAGTTGGGTTTTTGGACCCAAATGTAAGACTTGACATTGATCTCTAGTAAATTTCCTCTCGCTTGATTTAACCCAATGTTCTAGCCTGTTGAAATCCCCTGAGATCCTGATCTCCAAGTCAACACATTAAGTACCTTTCTTAGCTTTGTCTCTTTGGCAAATTTTAAACCATGCCGACTATTATCGAAGTCATTGATAGAAAGGTCAAGTGGGCCTTGACTACAACAGTGGGCCGATGCCTGGGCTATTCTCGCAGAGACTTCCTTACAAGTTCATGACTGACTAATTCTCCTTTCCATGTAGTTGTTTGATTACTTCTGAGTTCCCCTCACTGCCTAATCTACTTCTCTCCATTTTGTTTACTACAAGAGCCTTCCCAGAGGATCCTGAGGTTATGGGAGATTTCTTGCACAGGGACCAATGTTACCTATAAAGGAGAACTTGGATCGATGCAATAGTTGCGTAATCAATGTAGGTTGGTGGGCAAGGGTGAGGTAGAGTGAGACAGAGATGCTCAGAGCTGTTCTGGGTTAATGCCCTCCCGTGGCTATGGGGCTTTCTTCACAAGTAGGTGGTACCTGGCATTATTATTCTCTTTTTTACAGAGAAGAAAACTGAAGCTCAGAGAGATCATAGGATCACAGATGAGAAAGCCGAGGTTCATCACATGGTCCATCCTTATTTCTGTCACTTAGAACCAGTTTGACCTTAGGCGAGCTACTTCCTCCTTTCCAGATCTTTTGCCTTCTCTGTAAAAGGAGGGCACTGGACGAGAGTTTTCCTTCCAGCTTCTAGATATCCGTGACCCTACATGTGACCTTGGGCAAGTGACTCAACTTCCTGGGCCTTTGTTTCTTTCATAAACTGAAGAAGTTGAACTAGATGATCCCTAAGATTTTTTTTTCCAGCTCTAGAGCTTCTTATTCTGTGAACTCCCTTGTTTCGAGGGGAGGGGGAGAAACTGAGGCTGTGGAATCTTCTGTCTCTTACAGACTGCTGAGGTCTAATTAAATCGAGGCAAAAAAGATCAGAGGTAGATGGGGGGCTGGGTAGGGAGGCAGGCAGGGAAGAGTTGAGGAACTAACTGACTTTGGGGGAGAAGACTCAGCAAGCAGCCTAAGGAGGAAGCAGGATTTCTTTCAAATGGGTTTTGGGCTTTGTTCTTCATCTCCCTCAAGGTGTCAAGTTGAGAGAACCCCAGAACTCTCGGGGGACTCTCAGCTTCTCTATGGGAAATAAATTATTCAGGGACCTGATGAATAAATAATTCTTTACATCTCTCCTCCCCCCCCCCTCAGCCCAGCACCGCTGCTTTGACTCTGCGTATTGGCTGGGAACCCATGTTGGGAGGGGAGCACACACCCTGTTCCCAGAGGGACCCCTGTAACTTGCTAGAGATGCGGGCTCACACAGGGTAGGGCTGAAGGCGGGCTATTCCTGAGACTGGCCAGCAGGGGGAGCCAGCACTCTTCAGTGGAAAAAGCGCTGTCTGGTCTCAGCTGGGGGAGGCCCCAGAAGACCCTGGAGTTGTCTTGAATCTAAGTCTCCCAGGCAGGTTCATGTACGCTTCCATTGCGGGCCTGGGGTGCGAGTGAGACGGGAGGGGGCGCGTCAAAAGAAAGGCTCAGAAAACGGTGCTCCTGAAGCCTGCTGGGAGGAAGCGCTGCCCCCACACCGCCCCCGCGCCGCCTGGCTAGCCGGCTGCTGCCTTTGTTAGCGCCATGGAACAGTCTCCTTCTCTGGCCTGCCCTTTCTTGCTCTGTTCTTCCCTGCCCATCTCTTTGCTCCCTTTCATTCCTTCCTTCCCTTTTTTCTCTTCTCTGCCCCAGAAAAGAGAGATCTTTTCTCTCTCCCTTTCTTTCTTCCCTACCTTCCCTATTGCTTCCCTGCCTTCTCTCCTTTCCTTCTTTCCTGACTTATTTTTCTCCTTCCCTTCTCTCTTTTTTCCCCTCTCTCCTTTTTCTTCTCCCTTCTTTATTTCCTCCTTTCCTTCTCTCTTCTTCCTTTTCTCCTCCTTTCCTTTTGTCTTCCTTCTCCCCTTTCTCTTCCTTTTGTCCTTTATTTCCTTCTTTCTTTTCCCTTTTCTCTCCCTTTTCCTTTTTTCCTTTTTCCTCTTCCCTTCTCTTCTTTTTGTCCTTTATTTCCTTCTTTCCTTCTCTCTTTTCCCTTTTCTCTCCCTTTTCCTTTTTTCTTGCCTTTCTCCTCCCTTCCTTCTCCCCTTTCTCTTCCTTTTGTCCTTTATTTCCTTCTCTCTCTTCTCCCTTTTCTTTCCCTTTTCCTTCTTCCTTTTCTCCTCCCTTCCTTCTCCCTTCTCTTCATTTCTCTTTTATTTCCCTCTTTCCTTCTCTCCTTCTCTCTCTTCACTTTTTTCTATTCCTTTCCTTCTTTCTTCCTTTTCTTCTCCTCTTTCTCTTCCTTTCCTTCTTTCTTTTCTATTTGTCTCCCTTCCTTCTCTCTTCTCCATTTCTGCTTCCTTCTCTTTTCTTTTTCCTTCCTTCTCCCCCATTTCCTCTTTTCTTTCTCCTCTTCCTCCTTCACTTCCCTCCACTCTCCCCTCTCTTCTTTCTCTCTCCCTTTCTTTCTTTCCTGCCTTCCCTATTTCTTCCCTGCATTCTCCCTTTCTTTTCTTATTTCCTGACTGTCCCCTTCTCTTATTTTTCTCCTTCGTCCCTTCTCTGTTCTTTTCCCTCTCTCTTTTCTCTTCTTTTTCTGTCTTCGATTCCTTCCTTCCTCCTTTATCTTCTCTCTTCCTTCTCTCCGTCTCTCTCATGTCTCTTTCTTCTTTTTCTTCCCTTCCTTCTCTCTTCCCTATTTTCTCTTCTGCTTTCTTCTCTTTTCCCTTTCTTTCCCCTTTCCTCTCTATTTCCTCTCTTTTTTCCCTCTTCTCCCTTCTATCGATCTGCTTTTCTTTCTCTACTTTCCTTTCTTTCCCTTCCTTTTCTGTTCTCTGCTTTCTCAATCCATTCTTGCTTTGTTTCCTTCTTTCTCTTTTCCTTTGTTCTCCTAATTCTGGCACCAGACTGAGCCCTGAACTCAGTCCTATACTGACCCCCCTGACCTGGCTTCAGACTGGGCCCCAAACCCAGCCATCTTACTGGCACATATCATTGGCTACAGGTAAGCCACCCACGGTATTGCTGGGAAAACAATTTCATTTCATTTCATTTAAATTAAATTTAAAGGGCACCACCCAGGGATGACAGATTTGAAATAGCCTTTCCACATAGAAGGACAGCACATCTCCAACGGACTTATGTTTGGAAGAGGGAATTTTTCTTTTATTTTCTTAGTTATTATTAGAGCATCTCCCCATCAAACAGCTCGGGGCCCCGCGTCTGCCTGTTCCTTCACTCGGGAAGCATTTTGCAGCAGTGGCGTGGCGTGGTGTGGCTGCCTGGCAGCAGGGCTGGCCTGGTCAGGGGCTCCTGTTTGCTTCTCTCCCACAGCTCATCAAAGCCCTTTTCTCTGACTAGGACTGAGCTGGTCCTGAATCTTGCCTGCTTATCTGTTTGCATGCAGTGAGATGAAGTGAAATTCTCTTTACTGTCCTCCCTCCCTTCATCTCTCTGTCTCTGCCCCTCTCTCCAGCTTTGTGCCTTTATCTCTATTTCTCTCTCCCCTTGTCTCTCTCTTTATGTATCTGTGCCTATCTTTGTATCTGCCTTTTCTTTCCCTGTCTTCCTCCCAGTCTTCCTCTGTCTCTCTGTCTTTCTCTTTCTCTTTCTTCCCCCATCTCCTCTCTCTTTCCCTCTCTCCTTCTTCCCTTTCTCCCTCCTTCTTTCTCTCCATCTCTATCCGTCTCCTGCATTAAAGGACCCCATAAGATCTAAATCAGTTAACAGAATTTTAGCGTCAAAGAGTTTTCCATTGTCATCTAGTCCAATCCACATCGTGAATTGGGGACCAGCCAACATGGTCTCCAACTTTTGCTGGAAGACCTCTCATGTGTTCCCTTTCCTCTGGAGGTGGTCCTTTCTACCCTGGACTAGCTCTCCCAGATGGTAAATTGAATCTTAGATCAAGTATTAGTTTGTCTCTTTTCAGTTTCTACCTATTGCTATTGTGAGTTCAAGCATAAGTCTTGACAATCCTTCCACAATATCACGATGCCAGCCCTCTTGAACCTCTAGAATCTTGTCTGGGCCAAGTTAAGTACCCTCACTTTATTTAACCAATCCTGCCAAGTTGTAAACTGGAGGTCTCTCAACCAGCCTCCTCTGCTCACTTCCCAGGACTGTTAAACTGCAGTACTCAGAAATGAACATGACACTCCTTTTTTTGCTCATAGCTATCCCTTTTCTGTGCAGTCTAAGATCCTGTTAGCTTTTTTTTTGGGGGGGGGATGGCCATATCACACACACACACTCATTGTGATCTTCCAGTTCACCAAAATGCTCAGTTCTTTTTCAAAGAATTCTCTATTCTTTAATCATATCTCTCACACCATGTACTTGTGAAGTAAAAACCATGTTTTTGAGCCAAGTGTAATGATTTCCATTGATCCTATTAGATTTCATTTTTATTAAATTCATCCCTAAATTCTGACAGGCAAGCTCTTTTTTGGATCCTGGGCCTCTGTGTGTTGATGGTACTTCTCAATTTTGTGCACTTGCACATTTCACAACTATACCCTCTATGATTTTAGCTGGGTCATTAAAAATGATGCTCCTGGGGCTCCCCTCTGGGGACCTTCCAGGTTGACTCAGTCTGGCCATTCTCAGATATGGAGGGGACCTCAGAGCCCATCTGGACCCAAATAATAGCAAATGAGATATATGTAAAACAAAGTACCACAGTGATGTTAATTGTATGATGATGATGATGATGCTATTGCTCTGTTGCTACCCATGGAATGGATGGTCTACACCAGGGGCTTTGAATTGATCAAATTCACATTGATCAAATTAGGGGTAGTTAAGCACTCTCTTATCTCCCTACTTCCTTTGCTTTCTCACCACCTATTAGCCATTGTTATTGTCTTCTTTCCACTCTAGAGTTTATTCTCCTAAAATCTAAAGAGTCAAGAGCAGTTTTGTATTCTCTGACATCTTATTACCAGTGTCCATCTCAAGGGGGAGCCAGTCTTGATCTGAGTTTCCTCTTTCATGCAACATATTTTAAAACCAATGGACCAATTGGTCAACCTCCCTTTTTGTTGTTCGTAGCTTTCCTCACTGGACTCAGCTCATTCTGGGCTTGAATTCTTGGGACTGGGTCATATTCACACTCTCTCTCAACTGCCTTTGCTTCGGTTTTAAATCCAAGTCGGTCCATAAGTTCTCTGAAACTCCATTATCTGTCTCTTTAGATATTTTCCTCCTTTTCTTATTGGCTTTTGTTCTCTTTTGGGTTGTATCTACAAGTGACACAAGAACACTCAAGATCTCTCTGAAGAACTTTGGAATCAATTGGGAGACATGGGAGCCATTGGCATAGGACTACGTGACACATTGCTCCCTCCTCAAAGAAGTTGCTGTACTCTATGAGCAAAGTAGCTCAAAAGAGACATGAGATGCACAAATTTGGAGACATCTCTGCTCCAAATTTCCATGGGGACTTTGTACCCATGCTGTAGACAGAAGGTAGAGCCTTCCAAGCTCATCGTGATCTGATCAGCCATAATAGGACACACTGCTCCTTGACCCCAGTACAGAGATGTCAATTTGGCCTTCTTTGAGCATGAAAGCCAACCAACCTTTCCTTA
>JAJPUD010000360.1:519997-543300 GCA_023553655.1 Myrmecobius fasciatus
AAATGTTCTTGCTGGTTCTAGATCCATGATCTTAAGGTTCTCTCGTCTTCTCGCCCACTCCTATTGTTCAAGCAGATTGAGAAAATCATTTAGCACAATTATCCCTAATATGTTGCCCATCAGTTTTGTGAGAAACAGCTGCTGTCATTTCACTCAATTCAATGGATTAAGATGATAAATCTGATAGGCCTTGCTGAGAAAAGTTAGTTATACACTAACATTTCCCTTTGTGCTGGTAGGACCTGCCTCCTATGATGGGAAGAGCCTTTGGGCAAGAGTTAGGGGCTCCCACTGAAGAAAGTGGGCTGTCCAGTGCCTCCCCATATACAGAGACCATCTCTCCAGTCCCTGAGGGCAAAGCCAGTATCTCTTCCTAGAGACTGAGGGTTTCTTGGGGGTAGAACCAGTGTCTTCCTCCAAGACTGGGGGTCTCTCTGGGAGTAGAGGCTAATGCTTTCTCCTTGAGGCAAGGGGTCCCCAGAGGGCAGAGATTGCGTCTCTCCCCTCAGTTTAGGCATCTCTATTTCCCTTTACTCCTTGAGTACACAGATTGTGCTGGGCTCACACTGGGACAGTGACTAATAGAATTTTCCTTGGGCTTGGTCAGCGAGGCTCGAGGAAGAGGAGGCATGGAAGCCACAGGGTTCCGGAGCTACCCATAATCCTTTGAATCCTGGTATGCTACAGTCTGCAGAGCCTGGAGACTCTTCCATTTAGAGTAAAGTTCCAGTGGATTTCAAAAATCTATTGAACCTATATGTCTTCAATTGATTTACATTTACAACATCAAACTGTTGTTTTGTACAAGGGATTTGATGCCCAGGAAGCCTGCTGGGTACCTTTCAAGAGTATTCTCAAGCTTCTTTCTTTGAAGTGATGCCCAGGGATCCTTCCTCTGGTCTCTGACCTTGAGACTTGCGTTGGCTCAAAATAGGAGAGAAGACCCTGGAATTGCCTGGTCAATCTAGAGGTGGGCCTGTGGATTGGATACATTGTCCTAATGGGTGAGAGGTCAAATCTGACCCATCTTTCTAAGCCGGGCCACTTTCCCCCTCCTCTGTTAAGTCTTCCTGGGCTGTGGGTACTGAATCTGACTTGTCCCTTCTTTTAGTTCCTCTCTAGGGTTTTAGGATCTAAATATAAGTACTGGACCCATGATAGGCTTTAATTGGGGTACAGTAGAAAGGAAGGAAGGAAATAATAATTATGTAGCACCTACTATGCTCTGGGCACGACACCAAGCACTTTTAAATTAACATCTCCTTTGATCTGCATGATAACCCTGGGAGATACATGCTATTGTTATCCCAATTTTACAGCTGGGAAAACTGAGGCAGGCAGCTTTGCCTGGGATACAAGCCTAGTAAGGAACTGAGACCAGATTTGAATCCACGTTTCCTGACTCTAGAATCGCTGCTTTACCGATGTTCCACTTAATTGCCTCTATGTGGAAAAAGCATCAGACTTCGAGTCAGAGGATCTGTGTTCAAGTATTGATTCTGTTACTAGCTGTGTGACTTTGGACAAGTTGTTTAATGTCTATCTAAAATGAAGTCATTGGAATAGATGACTTCTAACAATCTAGCTCAAGATCCTGTGAACTGGTTATAATGCATCATTGGGGATCCAGAGATGAGGTGCTGGGAGGGGTGCTGGGAAGTCCACTTGCATCTAGTGAGTGGAAATTTTGGGCAAAGAGACCATCAGCAAGCCCATAAAGGAACATGGCAAAAGGAAACACTCAGGGCCAGTTGAACCATTGGAAGATCATAGAGAGGTTTTGTTATGATTCAGTTAAACAAATGAGCCGTTTACTGGGTTCCTAGAAGTTCCCAGCTTTGTGTTGGGCTTTATTTTCTCTTTGGCCATTGGGTAGGCATGAAACATGAGCATAAGTAAACAAATGTGGTAGCACTTGAGGAAGTGTACATGATAGAGAGGAAGTGACGAGTGAGGGTGATGAGAAGACAGCATGGCCCTCCAAACTTCCCTCTTTTTGTTAAGGCAGGGGAGCATTGTTCAGTTGGGGAGATTTGAAAATCCAGGGTCATCTAGGCAGTGATGATCATGGAATGGAGAAGACCTGAGTTCAAATCAGACCAGACACAAACTAGCTGGGAGAGGCAGGAAACACATATGACCTTGGACTAGTCCCTTAACTTCTATCTTCCTCAGTTTCCTCCTTTGGAAAATGTGGATTATAAGAGCAACTGCTTCCCAGGGTCGTTGTAAAGATGGAATGAGCTTAGCACAGGTGCTTAATAAGTGTTTCCTTTCTTCCTTTATCATCCTCACTTCTTTCCTCCATCCCTATCCTCCCTCAATCATTTGTTAAGTCTTATTGATTCTACTTCCAGAGAATCTTTTGAATCTGTTTTCTTTTTACTTTGTCCAGGCCCATGATCAGCTCTATTGCAATGGCCTCCAAATTGGTCTCCCTGGCTTTGGTCTCTCCATTTTTCTGTCTGTCCTCCGCAAAGCTACTGATAGAACCTTCCTAAGGCATGGCCCTGATCATGTCATTCCCTTGATCCACAATCATCAATAGCTCCCTATTGCCTCTGGGATCAGAATACTAACTCTTCTGCCTGGCATTGGGAGCTTTTTGCAGTCTTCCTCTTTTTTGCCTTTCCAGGCTTATTGTATATCACTTCCTCTGACGTACTCCATGTTCTAGCCCACTTGGACTTTTAGCTGTTCCCTAAACTTGGAAGACCATTTTGGGAGTCTGAGCCTTTGCATAGGTTACCCCTATCCCTGGCGTGTCACTCCTCTCCTAGAATTGAAAATTCCCTCAGAGCTCAGCTCAGGTCACATCTGAAGGGAAGGTTAAACCTTCCCTAAGCGCCCAGTGACTTCCATATTTGAATATAAGCTCCTAACATGAGCTAGGAATGTTAGCTATGTTTCTTTTTTATCTTTTTTTTTTTTGTTGTTGTTGAGGCAATTGGGGTTAAGTGACTTGCCCAGGGTCACACAGCTAGGAAGTGTCAAGTGTCTGAGGTCAGATTTGAACTCAGGTCTTCCTGACTTCAGGGCTGGGACTCTATCCACTGCAATAACTAGCTGCCCCTCTTTTTTATCTTTTACCCTCGCATTTAGCCTGGGGCCCGCCACATAATCGGTGCTTAATAAATCTTCATTGAGGAGAGGAAAGAAATATTAAGTGTTTACTCTGTGTCTGGCATTTTGCTAAGCTTTTACAAATATCATATTTGATGAAGTTGGTACTATTATTGGCCCAATTTTACAGATAAGGAAACTGAGGTTCAGAAACTTAAGTGACTTATGCAGCACCGCAGAACTAGTATACGTATGAGGTTGGATTTGAATCAATCTGGTGTTCCTGACTTCTTGCCAAGTGCTCTACCCATTGTACCACCTGGCTGCCTGGTGAATGTCAAATTTTTAAAAAATTATGTGTAGAATGAAAAAGAACTCATGTTTATTTTGTTTGGAGATTCTTGGTATGACTCCTTGGGCTGAATGTGGACAAAGCACAGCTACCTGCTATTGCCGTGCCTGAAAAATTAACCCTTTTGTGGCCCATATCACATGATAGCATATAATACCTTCCCTCACCCCTTCCCACAAGTCAGCCCTCGATCGCCATTTTTCCTCCCTTGTTGTCAAGAAGGCTACAACTTGAAGGGTGGTCAATTTACGCGACCTGGATCTGAACCTTAGACAGATGTTTTTCCTTTTCTGAGCCTCAGTTTACCCCTCTATAAAACCAGAATCGTGGATGAGATGAAATGTCTGAGCAAACCCACCTCCGGATCCCTTTGTGACTTCAGTGGACCGAATCCCGGTCTTGGTCTCTTCAGCCTGGTTTTGGGATGGTTGACCCCAAGGGCATCCTTTCTCCTTTCTGGCCTCATTTACTCCATCTTTAAAGTGAGAGGAGAGGACTGGCTGAGCTTCAGGGTCTCCTGAAGCTGCTCTGATTGTGGCCACCTTGGCTTGCCACTCTAAGAAGGTTGCCAAGCCTTGGTCCTTGCATTCAGAGAAGCCATGGCCTTGAGTCTCTGCAAGCTTGATCCAAGTCTGAGAATTCATTGCAGAGATCAAAATTGAGAAGTGTTTGCCTGCTGGCTCTACTTTGGAAGGTGTGTGTGTGTGTGTGTGTGTGTGTGTGTGTGTGTGTGTGTGTGTAACCGTGAATTAAATACTGTGGTGCATCTAACATCAGGTATTTGACTGACAAGCACATGAGTTTCCCTGTTCAAGTATCTGACGCCACCTCCATATATCGCCAACATTTTGACTGACAGCTCCTCTCGGAGAAAATTGTACCATCCGTACATGTCACAGTCCTCATTTAATTGCTCTATAATTTTTCCCCACAGTTAGAAGTTGACATTATGCACACCTGTGCAGAGCTGTTTCTCGCCCTCCTGTGTCCTAGCCCCAGCCCGTTAGACTTGCCATTAACTTGCTCTCCAAATGGTGCCATTTTCCCAGTGTGCTTTAAGGAGCTCTGGGAAGTCTTAGCTTCTCAGATGGATGAGATTTTAAAGAAACAGGCAGGGGCAGAGTGTCATGTAGTAGATAAGGTTCTAGACTTGGAATCAGCACAGGCTCGGGTACAAATACTGCCCAGTACTTTTATTAGCTGTGTGACCCTGGACAAGTCACTTAACAGTCTGTTTTGCCATCTGTAAAGTGGAAATAATAAGAGTGCTCCCCTTAAAAAATAAAAAAGAGTGTTCCCTTCATTGTGTTGTGAGGATTAAATGGGATAATGTATTAAAATTGGTACTTGGAGTCAGCACAGACTCAGGTGCAAATACTGCCCTTTACTTTTACTAGCTGTGTGACTCTGGTCAAGCCACTTAATAGTCTCTGTTTTGCCATCTGTAAAGTGGAAATAAGAGTTCTCCCTTCACGGTGTTGTGAGGATTAAATGGGATAATGTACCAAAATTCGTTTTTGAACTCTAAAAATACCATATAAATATGAACTAATTATTATTTGTTTAATGAAGTCAAAGGATGAGATTGTCATTTGGCACTTGGATTAATTATATCTCCTTTGGAAGATGTAGACATACCCATTTATACTTGTCATCTAAAATATTAGAGACTATTTTGATGGGCCATGAGGTATACTCTTGGATTATAAGTCCATTTATACCTCAGGGAGGAGGCTGACCGAATGATTTTGCTTATTGAGATTGGTTTAATTGGTTCTCTCTATTATAGGTGTGAAATTTTCTTTTGGAACAGGACCATAAATGGGACAGAACAGAGTAGAAGAGGGAGAAGATCAGAGAGAGCTGAGCAGAGACAGAACTGGAGGTAAGAGAGTTAAGAGTGGACCTGAACATAGCTCTCATCAACAAGATCATTCAGACCAGTTCCAATGGTCTTGTGATGGAGAGAGCCATCTGCACCCAGAGAGAGGACTGGGGGGACTGAGTGTGGATCACAACATAGCATTTTCCCTCTTTTTTATTGTTGTTTGCTCACTTTTTGTTTTCTTTCTCATTTTTTTCCCTTTTTGATCTGGTTTTTCTTGTGCAGCACAATAATTGTGGAAATGTGTATGGAAGAATTGTACATGTGTAACCTACATTGGATTACTTGCTGTCTAGGGGAGGTGGTGGTGGAGGAAGGGATGGAAAAATTAGAACATAAGGTTTTATAAGGGTAAATGTTGAAAATTATCCATGTATATATTTTGAAAATACAAAGCTTTAATTAAAAAAAAAGAGTGGACCTGAGTGTTGTGGATAGGAAATTTCTACCTCTTCATCCATATAGCCTCCCCTTACTAATAGCCATGCGGAAACAGTGACACAGTCTCACAAGCAGAGACATGACCCAAACAATGATGGCATATGGCCAGCGCAGCCAGGAAGTTCCTGGAGAGGGGATAGCCCCGTGACCCTAGGACTCTGGGTACTTTTAGAGAATGATACTTGAGAGTTCAAGCCTCAACCTAGTCCAGAGGTAAGATGGAGGTGTCTGGGGACACAGTCTCCTGAAAAGAGCAGCCACATGACTGCTGAGATGGAAAAAGATCAGTACCATGATGCAGTGACGTACATTTGAATGTGGGTCTAATACCCTTGAGGGTTCATTTGAATGTGAAAATCTGATCAGAAGAAGATTGCCTTTCTAATCACCTTGATCACCAGATTTCCTTTTGGAGAGGGGGGGGGGGGGGGGGGGGGGGGGGGAGGGGTAGGGTAAGGCTGAGACCTAGGGGAACGATGAACTTCACTGAAATGGGAGAAAGGGAGCAAATGGTTAAAAATCCCAAATGGAAATTTGCTTTTTTGGTAGTTCCCCAAGTCCTTAGGGTAGTACTGTAAGTCTGGAGGACTAGGTAGGGAGGACAGGGACTTACCAGACAGCTAGGAGTTTTCTTCCCCACTGCCCCATTTTCATTTCTTTTAGGGAGAGAACTAGGGAAGGGAGTCCCAACTATAGAGTGGAGCTTTGCGTCTGGTGGATCATATGACTGTCTGGGAGGTGGGGAAAAGATGAGATTCATAAGAGAGGAGAGGGATAATTTGTGCTGACATCAAGAGTTTTTAGGATCCTCCCATGTAGGCGGGGCTGACTTCTCTTGGGGCTCTACTTCTTGCAGGATGGACTGGTTCTTTTTCTTGGGACATATCAAAACTCTGTTTGGGATGTTATCGGCTCAGGGCCCTGGTTCAGATCGCTGACGTGACTTCCTGTTTGTCCAAGTGCAAAAAAAAGGCTCTCTGAGGCTTCTAACTATGGACTGACCACATGGATAACACAGGAAGCTGGGCTCAGTTGAATCAATTTGACGTCCTCATTGAATCTTTGGTGAATGTCCTTCCTCCATTATGGTTGCATAAACTTCCTTTTGCAACTGTTGAGGGACACGAATGTCTCATCTTATTCCAGTATTTGACCTGATGCTACTGGGAACTGGCAGGAGCTAGGTCTAGCCCACAGCAACAGCAGGATCTCGAGTCCTGGGTGTATTGTCTGTGAGATGAAATAAATACTGTCCCAGAACTGATATTGTGACTGAATGCTAGCCCAGGAACTAGTGTCTTTTTGTCTACATCTATGGAGACCTAGACTCAAGCTATATTCTAATATTCCTAGAGTTCTAGAACTCAGGCTGAAGGGAATGATTTTGAAGGGAGTTCTCGCCCATGGTTCCACTTCGATATCTTGACTGCCTCTTATATCTTTGGCAAAAAGACTAGAATAAAGGATCCCAAAGTATTCATTTTATTGGCAGGGACAGGGAGACTTGTTTCTTTTGGTGCAATTTCCAATGAAGGAGGCTTATGAGTGGTTCTGATCAGCAGCAAAGAAAGGAGTAGCTCTCTTTCCTCCATCTCTCAAGGCTGCTTCTTTGATTTCCATTTGAATTATCTGGAGACGTCCTCAGAGGGCAGTCGACTACTACTGTATGTCAGGGTTCTAGGGAGGGGAGAGTCTCCAGAGTTTCCAACACTGTACTCCTTGAGCCCCTATGGGCATTCTCCCTATTATCAGTCAAAATCAGTTGAATTCCATTAGCTTTGGAAAATAAATTGACTGGGAAGATATAGCAAGAACAATAGTCACAGATCCTTCTTTCCAACCCCCCCCTCCACTTTGGGTCATTATTCTTCTCTTGGTAACACAAGGTCTCTGGGGAGAGTGGGCTCAAACTTTAAGAAGTGTCATGTGTGTATGTGAGAGAGACAGACAGACAGACAGAAACAGACAGACATGGAGAAAGAGAGAGAGAGAAAACACAAGAGAGAGAAAATGAGAGAACATGTGGCAAAGGATGCTTCTTCATCCCTGGTCTGGGAGGTCCTTTTTCCCCAATTATAGAATCCTCCACTTTGATGTCTCTTTCTTCTGGGTTTCACATGTTAGTTCCTTTCTAGAATCCGTAGTTGGTCCTTCACTTTCCAAGGGCCCCACTCCACGTAGCCACCAGTGTCCTTTGGTAACTGACTTTTTGCATCCATTTCCTCGCTTGTTGTCCAGTGTCACTGCTTTCACCTGTGCTATCCACTCTCAATGCTGATGGGATCGCTAATGACTCTGGTGGATCTCTGGAACTTACAGTGCTGAAGCCTGGGAAGTTTTATCTTTGGATACTTGTTTACCTAAGATTGGGGAGAAACAAAGTGCTCATGGAACATGGAGGGGAGATGGGGTGCAGCTTTCTGGGTACTCTCTCATCTGGTAGCTCACAGGAGTTCTTGCCTCACTCACCTGTAGGAAGGAAAAGCCATAGAGGGGTGATTCATCCTTTTCATATGTAAACTCACTTCTGTGTAGCACCTCCTGAGTCATTCGTTCTTCTGGCTTATTTATTAATCAGAAGACTTTTGGTCATCGTCTCCTCCTTCAGTCACATATGGCAGGTAAAAGCCCCCCCCCCCCAACTTGCCATGTAGTTGTTTGGACTGAAACCAGGTAGGCCACTTGCTGCCCTTATCCTAAAGACTGGTACCAGGAAGGACAATATATGATCATGATGTATGATCAGTACAAGGAGGGGGGCTATTTATATGTTCTCTGAGGACCAGAACAAGGAGGGTCATTTATGTATTCTCTAAGGACCAGGGATCTGATAGAAATATCTGTTTCTGTTTCAAGAACTGCCTCCCTCATTGATCAGTCCCCCCATTAGAGAAAAAAATGAAACCACTTTCCCTGTGCTCTTTGGAAGATGGAAAGAAAGCTGGTCCCCACGGTAACAGCTCCCCAGTGGTACGCCCAGTCCCAGCAGGTGCAGGTGGCTCTCAGCATCCTCATTATCCCACAGATTGTCTTTTTTCTTCTCTCTTTATAAAAATGAAGGCAAACAGATGGGTTTTTTCCCCTCCTATTAAAAGAAATGTGCTAAAATTGGGGAGCATTTGGTGTTTTCTTGGATTCTAACCATAGCAGCTAAGGCTACCTGTCCAGTCCTTGTGATGGGGGGGTTAGTTTGGGGAGTCATTCATACTTACTACCCCTTGCTTTGTTTCTGAGTGGAGAAGGAAACTGAGGTATTCCTTCCCTCACAGCAAGAGTCTGTCCCCAGTTATTAGACCTCATGACTTAGTTTCCCGTATTCCATTTCTTACTTTGCCCCCCTTCTCCAACCAGCACTGATGAGTGCCAGTGATTAGGCAAACATCTGGCTGTGTGGAGGGCTATTTGTTTGCTTGAGGCTGAGGAAGTATAATCAGATTTTGGGAGAGCATGAGTACTAATTCAAAGCCAGACCAAAAGGATATGAGAATTTTCAGAAGAAATTAAAGCCATTTCTAGTCATATGAAAAAATGTTCTAAACCACTGTTGATTAGAGAAATGCAAATTAAGACAACTTTTAGGTACCACTGTACATGGTCAGATTGGCTAAGATAACAGAAAAAGATAAGGATAAATGTTGGAGGTGATGTGGGAAAACTGGGACATTGTCGGTGGAATTGTGAACTGATCCAACCATTCTGGAGAGTAATATGGAACTATGCCTAAAAGTCTATCAAACTGTGCATACCCTTTGACCCAGCAGTGTTTCTATTGGGCTTATATCCCAAAGAAATCATAAAGGAAGGAAAGGGCCCCACATGTGCAAGAATGTTTGTGGCAGCCCTTTTTGTAGTGGCTAGAAACTGGAAACTGAATGGATGCCCATCCATTGGAGAATGGCTGAATAAACTATGGTATATGAATGTAATGGGATATTACTGTTCTCTAAGAAACGATCAGCAGGATGATTTCAGAGAGGCCTGGAGAGACTTATGGGTACTGATGCTGAGTGAAGTAATAGAACCAAGAGTACATTGTACATAGTAACAAGATTATGTGATGATCAACTGTGATGCACTTGGCCCTTTCCAACAATGAGATGATTCAGACCACTTCCAATGATCCTGTGATGAAGACAGCCATCTACCCCCAGAGAGAACTCTGTGGGAACTGAGTGTGGATCCCAGCATAGTACTTTCACCTTTTCTGTTGTCATTTGCTTGTTTTTTCTCCCATTTTTTCCTTTTCATCTGATTTTTCTTGTTCAGCGTGATAAATGTGGAAATATGTTTAACCTATATTGAACTACTTGCTGTCTAAGGGAGAGGGGAGGTGGAGAGGGAGGGAGAAAAATATGGAACACAGGGTTTTTCAAGGGTGAATGTTGAAAACTCTCTTTGCATGTATTTTGAAAGTAAAAAGTTATTTTATATAAAAGCCAGACCAGACTGGAACCAAGGTATTTGATGGTCCAATCGAATCAGAATATCAGCATTGTTAAGGAACCTCTGAGGACTTGACTTCTAATCCCACTCCCTCATGCCTCTCCCTGTGTATGCTTGGGTCTCTGGGTTTCAGTTTCCTTCTCTGTAAAATGAGGGGGCTGAACTAGATGGCTTTTGAGGTCCCTTCCAACTCTATATCTAAAATTCTTTGTGTGACCTTGAGCAAGCCTCAGTTTCCCCCTCTGTAAAATGAAGGGGTTGGATCAGAAGGCTTATAAGGTCCCCTCTAGCTCTAGGTCTAGAATTTTTTATGAAAGCTTTTTATCTTCCAAACATGTGCTAGATAAATTTCAACATTCACCCTTATAAAACCTCATTCCAATTTTTTTTTCCTTTCTTTCCCCCCATCCCCTCCCCTAGACAGCAAGCAATCCAATGTAGGTTACACATGTGCAATTCTTCTAAAGATATTTCCACAGTTATCATGCTGTACAAGAAAAATCAGTTCAAAAAGGAGAAAAATGAGGAAGAAAATAAAATGCAAGCAAATAGCGATAAAAAAATGAAAACGTTATGTTGTGATCCACATTCAGTCCTTTCTCTGCAGACGGTTCTCTTCATCATAAGACACTGCTGGATCAAAGGGTATGCACATTTTGATAGCCCTTTGGACATAGTTCCAAATTGCTCTCCAGAATGGTTGCGTCAGTTCACAACTCTACCAACAACAATGTATTAGTGTCCCAGTTTTCCCATATCCCCCCCCCAACATTCATCATTATCTTTTCCTGTCATCTTTAGTTCTAGAATTTTAATCTAGATCTCCTAGTCCACTCATTCTCTGAGTGTGAATATTCTCTGAAGCAGTTTTTCCCAATTAGTGGCTACAGATGGAATTCTCAATCTCTGTAAGAGATCCGTAACTTGTCATGGTTTTTCAATCAAGTATATTAGTAGAATAACTAATGTCAAATGGAGGTCACCAAAAGCACTTTGGAGCATTTTCTCATGACTTGATAGCTTGAATTTCTTCTTTGAGAATTGTCTGTTCATATCCTTTAACCATTTATCAATCAGGGAATGGCTCTTATTTTTATGGAACTTGTATGATTTTAATAAATAAGCAGAAGACACCTTGTTGGAAGACCTTTTAAAGGCTGCATTTTGCTCTACCAAATCAAGTGCTTTTTATAGTTAATAAAATATAAGGAGAGTGGAATCAGATATTCTCTGGGTAACTTTAATATGTAATCTGCTGAAGAGTGTAATTTTTGAAACCTTGACTTTCCCTTCCTGGGAATACTGTCAATACGTGTATAGATTATTCTGGTAAAAAAATTTTTTAGATGTGGGAAATTATAGGTGGGAATTTTCTCCCATTTTCTGGATTACATTTTTGGGTAATGGTTATATCTGTTTTTTTCCCCAAGAATTTTTTATCCTGCCTTATAGATCACAATGCCTGTAAAACTGTCACTACCAGTGGTCAATACCTCTTCTGTGTATATTTTGTCCAGTCCAACTGCTTATCCTGTCTTTACTTTCTGTAGTGAAAATTCTCCTTCCTCATGAAGTACATTAAAGACTAGGTTGTTAGTCTAAATGTGATGGCTCCACTATTACTTTTGGGAAAAATTAGTTTGTTATGGACATTTTTTCTGATAGTTTCCATTTTTTGCTTATTTGCTCTCCTCCCAGTTTCATTCTTAAATGCCCTTGGGATGATCTGGTTTTCTTATTGTTTTATGAGATATTACTCATAATTTTATACTATCTTCCTCCATAATATTTTACAAATGAGCTTATGTTCTAAGCTGCTACTGCCCTTAGCTGTCTCTAACATTTCAAACAAGAAGGGGATAAAAGAGTGGGAGTCAGAGTAAGTTATTATTTGGGAGAAATGCATTTATTGATTTTACCAAAAATGTATAGAGATTGGGGGGCGGGATACATGTTGGAAGACAGTATATTTAAAAAATTTTCCACACCACTGCTTGTCAGTATTAGTGTGGCTAAACTACAGCTGATTTTCTCATCTTCATTTATTCCAAGAAGCAGCTCTGGAGAACCAATTCAACACAGCTAGAGACATCCTTGGGGAGAGGTTCTCGCTAGTTCACTGGAGACTAAAGTCTTTAGTCCCATCTTCTGAGTTCAAGAACTATGGCGTCCTAGTGCTGAAGAAAACCCTTTTTAAAAAATAGTCATTTTTTATAGAAATAGGGAGACCTGGAGCACAAAGAAGCAGTATGGATTCATAAAGAACAGGTTAGATACTGAGGTCATTAAACTCATTTCCATTTTTGATAATATTATTTGATTGGCAGATCAGGGACATGCTGTGGCTATAGATTGCCTGGATTTTAGCAAGACATTTACCAAAGCCTTTCATGCTATTTTTATAGAAAAGTTGGGAAGTTATGGACTACATAAAGGATAACTAAGTGAATTTGTGTCTCGATGAATGATTGGACTCGAGGAAAAGTTATTAATGATTTGACATCAACTTGGAAAGAGATTTTTAGTGGGATGCCTTAGAAATTTGTGCTGGTGGGGCAGCTGGGTGGCGCAGTGGATAGAGCACCAGCCCTGAAGTCAGGAGGACCTGAGTTCAAATCTGGTCTCAGACACTTAACATTCCATAGCTGTGTGACCCTGGGCAAGTCACTTAACCCCAATTGCCTCAGCAAAAAGGAAAAAAAAAAGCAAAAAAAAAAAAAAAAGAAATTTGTGCTGGTTAACATTTTGTCATGGACTTATATACTTAGATGGAACGCTTATCAAATTTGAAGATGACACTAAGCTGGGTGATAGAACCAGGATCCCAAAAGATCTTGACTGATTAGAACATTGGTGGTGCACATCTGTAATCCCCTGCTTCAAGGGCTGGTAGATCACCTGAGTTTGGGAGTTCTATATCGGAGTGGGACTAAAACCAATTTGGTGAAATCACCAAGACTGGCATCATTATGGTGAGCCACAGGCCACTAGGTTGCCTAAAGAAGGATTAACCAACCCAGATCGCAAACAAAACAGATCAGAACTTTTCTGTTGATTAGTAGTGGAATTATGCCCGTGAGTAGCTCATTCAATCTAGATAAAATAGGGAAACCTAGTCTCAAAATGATAATCTAATAAATTAAAATTTAATAGGAATAAATTCAAAGTCTTATACCTAGATTCAAAAGCTCAATTTCACAAGTATAAAATAGAGGAGGTTTGGGTTTATGGAAAAAAGAAATGGGGATTTTGTTGGATGATAAAGTTACTGTGAGTCAGGGGTGTAACATGGCAGCAGGAAAGTTAATGAAATCATCAACTATATCAGGAGAAGCTGTTTCTGCAGAGACATTGGAGTCCTACTGTACTTTGCCCTGGTCAAACTACATATAGAAAATTCTGTTCAATTCCAAACATCACACTTTTGGAAGGAAAAAAAAATGAGCTGGTATCCAGGGGAGGGCAAACAGGTTGGTGAAGGATTTAAAGATCATGCTATATGAGGTTGGGTTGAAGGAATGAGCTTAGAGAAGAGACTGGGGTAAAGTATTTAAACATGGGTATGTGAAAGATGGATCAGACTCGTTCTTATGGCCTAATAGACTTGAACTAAAAAAAAAATGCATAGAAGTTGTAACGAGTAAAATTTAGGCTCAAGATGAGAAAAACTTCCCTAACAATGGGAGCGATTCAAAAATGGAATTAACTTCATTGGACAATGATGAGTTCTTCTTTATTGCAGTTCCTTATGTTAGTACTGGCTCACCACTTGCTAAGTATATTTTACAAAGGCTTGTTTTTTAGATATGAACAGTAGTACTAGATGCCCTCTCAATTATTTTCCAATACTACAATTCCACCATATTGGTTTTCTAGCATCTTATGTGTCCCTCATTTTGGTGACTGAAGATCAGTCAAACTTCCTCAGGAAATGGTGTTAATTTGGGTCAATATCTATTCTTTTATCCATTTTACTTTTGGGTGTCAATATATTATTTAAGAGGAAGCTGTTTCAATTGCATGACATATTGTCCGAATTTCCTTATTTCTTTGAATTTGGCATTCATGCATTCATTTATCTATATAATTTCTCTAAAAGATTGAAGTCTGGTCCATACATTAAGCGGATTTGGAAATGACTCTCACATTGATAATCATTTATTTTCCATCTGTTAAGATATGATCAACTTCATTTTTTAGGATGTCATTTTGTGCTCACCTTATCCAATCCTTTTCAACTCTCCCCTTAATGAAATATTTATGAAAAATAGCTGTCAGATTTCTGTGTAGGGTTTACAAGCCTTTACCTTTCCAACTTTTTTTTCTTCTGCTCTGCCTTCTTTTGTATTAAGAGTAATCCAACTTTAAAGTCTGTGTTGAATTTAATTGGGAGAGTCTTTTCAAATTCTTCATTTAATTTCTCTCCCATTCTCCTCTTCTACAACAGATGCTGGTGCGTAAACTGCAATTATCTTCATGGGGATCTTTTTTACAGATGCTCAACATGAGATCCAAAACACCAGATACCCAGGTAATCCAGGAAATAATGTTTCAACAAGAAACATGCCTTTTGACATGTGACAAAACCAACCCTGCCAACTCCTTTCTGTGCCTCTCCCAGGAGAACCTGGGAGGCAGGCATTCTTTGAGCTGTAGCTTTCTTGTTGTCTTCTGGTTTGATTTAGAATGAGAAGCTCAATATTCTACTTCCTAAAGTTCCTTGAATAGTAGCATGTTCAATCACTGGTTAGACAGTAGTAAGACAAGAATCTTACATATAGAATATCAAGCATGAAATCAGTGTTTATAGATGGCTGAAAATCTGGGAGTCTTACCCCCCCCCCATTTTCTATCATTTTTCCTCCATCACTGCAAAAAAAGCAGGAGCTCACCCCAAGCACTTATTTTTCTTTGTTCCATGGCTTGCCATGGCCAAAGGATTCATTATCCAGAGACCAGCCTCCTGGTGTTGCTGAGTGCCTCCATACAGCTATCCCTTGTGCATCGTGACTTTCCTCACGGTGGTTTTACTATATTGTGGGTTGGCATAAGAAATTAAATGGAAATGTTTGGAGAATTTTGTGGATAATACACAAAGGCCTGCAAAGACACAGAAAAAAGTTTAGAAACTCAGAAATGCATAAAATATACTGATGGTATTCAGAATATCAATATGTTTTATCTTTGAATACCATAATGATTTTGACTCTTCACTGGATACTCTGGCCAAAAAGTTTCCCCTGGATGTTCGAGATCCAGGGGGTACGGTGCTCCTAACCCCCACAGTGTGGAAGGGATAAGTGTACTTAGTTAGATGAATCCTTGGAAAGTAGGCACATTCTATTATGGGTCTGCACTAGTCTGCTTCTTAGCATGATCAGGTCCAACAGAGCTTGAACTGCACTGGTTTAGCCCTTTGGAAGTCCTCAGGATCATTTCCCTACCATAAAGATAGGTCAGTTTTGGTAGGCGAAGGGTTCCTACCCTTGTTTGTGTCCTGGACACGACTTGGGGCTGTGTGTATTGAAACCCCTAAATCTTTTCTCGGAACAATGTTCTTGAATTCATCAAGTAAAATACATAGGATCACAAAGGAAAACAATACTGAAATACATTCAACAAAGTATTTTTGAAAACCCAAGTTCCTAATACAGTTTAAAACCCTCCATCTTTTTTTTCTTTCTTTTTTTTTTAGCTTTCCTGATAAGCTTTAGCTGATTTTACGCTCTGGCCCTGCTGTTGCAATTCTTATAAGACTTATACCTGTGTGTATATTTATCCTTTCCTACCTGCCCTTGCTTCTATGTTCTCTACACGGATTTTAAAAAAACTTAAATTGGTTGACAAATCTCTTGTTCTTCCACATTAGTCTCTCTAGACAAATCCTCCTTTTTCTTCCTAAGTAGCACAGTGGATAGAGCACTCAACTTGGAATCATGAAGACCTGAGTTCAAATCCTTTTCAGACACTTATTAGCCATATGATCTTAGCTAAGACTTAGCCTCTGTCTGCCTCAATTTCCTTATCTGTAAAGTGGAGATAGCACCAATTTCATGAGGTTGTCATAAGGATTAGATGAGATAATTTATGTAAAGTACTTTGGAAAGCTTAAAATGCTCTCTCAAGAATAGCTATTATTATGATTATTCCTTCTCAGTATTGTTTTTTATACGACCTCCAAGTTTCATTTTCAAGAGCTTCCTCTCCCCTCTCATTGACATCCTCAGTAGAATTGCAGTCCACGGGAACCTATCTATCCTTTTTCTGAACTCACTGAAATCTCCTTTCCAAAAGTCAACAGACTTTTGTCTCTTGACAAAATACAGTCATGTCTTTTGACTAATACAGTCACTGGGGAGCTATGTATGAATAGTGGATAGAGTGCCAGGCTTGGAGTCAAGAAGGCCTTAATTCAATCAAGACAGATACTAGATGTGTGACTCTGGATAAGTCACTATTTGCCTCAGTTTCCTCATCTGTAAAATGAGCTAGAAAAGGAAATGGCAAACCATTCCAGTGTCTTTGCCAAGAAAACCCCAAATGGGGTCTCAGAGAGTTGGATATGACTGGAATAACTGAACAACAACAACAAAAGCATACAGGCAGAAAGTGTCTGGCTTCTTCTTTCTCTGACTCAAAATTTCAGGTGCAGTACTCCTCCTCCCAGAGACTTCCATCATTTCTACCTCAGTAATGTGAGAGAGAGAGAGACAGAGAGACAGAGACAGAGAGACAGAGGGGGAGGAAGGGAGGGAGAGACAGACACAAAGACACACACACACACACACACACAGACAAAGAGACAGCCAGAGAGAGGGAGGAAGAGAGAGAGAACGGGAACGATATCTAGATAATTTAATTCTTCCATCCCTTCTATACCATACTAGGCTCGTGGTCTGAACTCTTCTTCCAAAGCTCTTCAGTGATTTCCTCTTTCTACAGCAGGGGTATAAACTCAAATAGAAGTGGATCCCTACTGGCCACATGTTAAATTGGAAAAGCACAAATCAATATTTTCCATGTTGCATTGTATTTTTATTTATTTTGTTAACTATTTCCCGGTGACCTTTTAATCTGGTTGGGGGCTCACTCGGGAGTTTTGCTGGGCCATGAATTTGACAGTTATGCTCTACAGTATGCTCCAATGTCTGTTTCTGCCTCTATTCGTTATCAGCCACAAGTCCCCAACATGGCATAGTGAGTAGACTAACTGAACTTGAGATCAAGAGTATGGGTTCAAATCCTACCTCAGACACTGGTTGTATAACTTTGGGCTAGCCACCTCATTTCTGTGGCTCCCTAAAAAATGAAGGATTTGGACCCTGTAGCCTAACAAGGTCCCTTTCTGCTCTACATCTATGATTGATGATGCTAAACTTCCCCCTTCCTCTCCATTTTTATTTTTGCCTCTCCAACCTTTCTGAATAAGGGATTCTCTTCTAGAATTGTATTATTGGATTACTTGCCATCTAGGGCAGGGGACAGGGGAAGGGGGGATTGGAACACAAGGTTTTGCAAGGATTAATGTTGAAGAAACTAAAAAAAGTTAAATAAAAAAGATTGATCATAAAATAAAATAAAATAGAATTGTATGGTAGTCAATGACCCCATTCACATCAACAATGTCAAGTTCACCTTCTTATAAAAGTGAGCTTTCCCCATGATGACTCCCATTGGGATGGCTTCAGCTTTAAGGAACATTTATTTTTGTTATATGAAAATCCACATTTTGAATCCCTGGATTTGTGTTTAAAATGATGGACTCACAAAGAATCAGAATTAGAAGGATTCAAATTCAGCTTTATCATATTTGACAATTAGGCCCAGAAAAGGCAAGTGACCTATATAAGGCCATATAACTAGACATGTACTAGGAAGATGAGAAACCTTTCCATTGTTGTCAGGACAGTCAGTCAGTCAACAAACCATTTATTAAATGCCATGTGCCACATGCTAGGGACTGTGCTAAGCAATAGGGATAAAGAAAGGCAAAAGACAGTCCCTGTTCTCGGGGAGCTCATAAAGTAATGTCATAATGTAACAGCTGGTTACAAATAAGTGTATGTATGTATATGTATATATGTATATATATATATGTGTGCTTGTATATATAAAACTGGAGATAATTAGTAGGTGAAGGCACTAAGTAGCATTAAAAGGCTGGAAAGACTTCCTATGGAATAAGGACTTGAGCTGAGACATAGTTAGCCAGGGAAGCTAGGGAGGCTGACATGAGGAGTGAGAGCATTCTAGGTGGGAGGTACAGCCAGTGCAAAGGCCTAGAGTCGGATGCATGATGAGGGCCACTAAGAGCTGCTCAATACCTAGTCAGAATTGAATTAGTCCAGAAGAAACGAGAGATGCACAAAGGTAGAGGAGCACCCCAAAAGTACATAGGGACTATTTGTGTCTGACCTGTGGGAGAACATTCTGAGCTCGTACTGGTCTGATCAGCAAGTCGGACACATAGTACCTCGAATCTAGCATAGTGATATCATTTTGGTACTTTTTGAGAATAAAGAACAACAACCAGCCAACTTAGTTCCCCTTGAGAAGAACTTTCTCTCTGCTGTCTAACTCCAGGTGCCCAATGCTCCCCTTGCTTCCCATCGCCCCTGTGTCACTTTATTCTACCTTCCAATTTCCTAGCCTTATGTCAGGGTCCCTTTTTCCTTTTCTGAACCTTGATTTGCTTTGTTATTATACTGAATGACTTCTATTTTTAATAACATCGAGAGCAGAAAACATCTTTTTACTTTTTAATTTTAGACGGATAGTCTTCCCCCTTCAGTGCATTTGTACCTTTACTCAGACCCCCAGTTCCAAAGGGGTCATTGGGATTCTGAGGAGGACCAAGAATTGGGAAGGATTTCGGTTTTTTTAAAGGAAATTTTTTTCTCTGTGATGCAATGGAGAAAGGGAAGCTATTTTTTGAGATCCTTTATTCTTTCTTTTGGGAAGGAAACCAGTCTGAATTTTGAACATACACAGCCTGGATTCTAGTCATGCTCTGCCATTAACTAGCTCTGGGACTTTGAACTCTTTGTCTCTTTTCTCTGGGCTTCATTTCCTTCTTTTGTAAAATGATTTAATTGTATCAGATAAGGCCCTTCCTAACTCTGCCTTTCTCTAGTCCATGTTCTAAGGTCCCTCCCAACTCTGACATTCTCTGTTCCAAGGTCCCTCAAATACGGACATCCTCTGGTCCACGTTCACTCCCAGCTCTAACATTCTCTGTTCTAAGGTCCTTTCCAGCTCTGACATTTGATGGTTCTCCATATCCACGGGGAGAAATTTGATGGCAGGTTTTGGGGGCTTGAAGGAGAATATGGGGGAAGAAAATTGCATGCTTTTTTCCTCCCAGGACACTGTGTGATTTCTAATTAGATAATGGTGGTTGCCTCCTGAGGGGACTGTCAGTTTGCAAATGATTCTCACCAGATTATGGTGGGATCGATACCAGCTGAATAATTAAAATCCGATACTCCTCTGTCTCTTGCAATCACCCTGTGGAGAATGATGTATGACAGACAGAATGGGATTTGTCAGACACCATGGCTACATGCATAGATCACCGGGGGATATTTTTAGAATTATGTATTTGATTTCCTGAAGGGCCTTCTGATGGGCCTTTCACTTGGGCCCATCTCTCTCAAGCACAGGGATTACTGACAAGGTGAGGCGACAAGGAACCTGGCTTTGTGGGCAGGGCGACGTGGCTGCTCCTGAAATGCATGGGGGAAAGGTGGTCTTTACTTTAAGTCATAATAGAATCAAAGCCATTTCTCACCCTGCAATATTCTTCCGAGGATTACCCCTATGCTTCTGCTGAGTTTGATTCTGAACTTCAGGCTCAAGTTGGAACTAATTATTGTTTCAGAGGGATCATCAGGGCAATGGAGGGGCAGTGGGGTGATTGCCAATAGAGAAATCTCTGTATTCTCTCCAGGTGTCTTCTTCTGACATGCTGGGTGACCTTGGGCAGTACCTCAGGGACTCTGTGCTCCCCACTTCTGACTACAGACTCAGGATCTCTAATGATTGCTAGTTACAGGGTCAATCTGTTGCCAGTGTCTGAGACCAGAGGGCAGTCAGGAGACAGGGGTCAAGGTTGGTGATTAGTCATGAGCAAAGTGAGAGCTCAGCCTTTCACATGAAAGGCAATATTTGGTTAGCTAGACGGTTTTTATAATTCAGTCATTTGAAAGACACACAGTTTGTCCTTTTGTATACTTTTGGGGACTTTCACCAGCTGGCCCCTGATGCCTTTACCTTTCCAGTCAAATCTACTAGAAGTTTGACCCATTCTCCTAGAATACTGGAACTGGCAGGGTCCTCTGAGACCATCTGGCCCATCCTCCCTCTTCCCAGAGATGGAAAATAGGTCCAGAGACAGGAAGTGGTCAAAGTTCATAGGACTCTGCATCTTGAGCTAGCAGTTTTCTCTCATCCAGTGCTCTCATTTGGGAGAGGAAGAATCTTAGACCAGAGAGGTTAAATGACCTGTAGCAACAGCAGGATGCTGACTCAAATCTATTCCACTTCAGTGCTTGAGAGCTGATTTCAATTCATTTAAACACTAAAGAGATACTTCCAGACTTCTAACTTGAGACTTTAAAGTGTCTCAGAGTCAGGAGATCTCAGTTTAATTCTCCCTCCTGCCATGTACTTTCTGCTTTAAAAAACTTCATCACCCCGAACCTCAATTTCTGATCTGTAAAATGGGCTTCATAGTTCTTGAAGTGCCGTGGGATCACTAGAAAAGTACTTCATGAATCTAAAAGCACTATAGCTGGTATAATTATTCTCAAGACAACTGAGATCTCTCCAGCTCTTCTTTCAAATGTGATAGAGAGATGTGGGTCAGGCAAGATCACAGTTTGCTGCATTTAGACCTGATTAAATAACTGAATCCCAAAAGTAGTTGTTATTGCTTCAATATTAACTTGGGAGGGGTTCTCTAGTGGAGTGATCTCCTAAAGGGCCATGTACCATTCAATATGATGAATTGGCTAAAGGGATAGATATCATGCTTATTTTATTTTTATCTTCCTATTAGTGAGTTCCCCTTTGGGGCCTCCATTTTGGAGAAGGGCCCAGGCCAGCCAACATTCATTCCCTGACTTTTGGGGACTTCACTTCCTCATTCCCCCATCCCCTTTAGTGAGTTGTTTCCATCCATTTGAATCTGAGGGCAGAGGCTGGCTTTCTTTTGGTTTGTATTTGAATCCTCAGGCCTTAGCACAGTACACGGTACAACTGCCTCCCTTGCTTCTCTACTTTGCAGATAACCCAGCATTAATAAGCACATTTTCTGGACAGGTTAGAACATTGGCTAATAAAAAAGCAATTGAATAATAGTAATTGATATCCTTGACTTAGTACTCTAAGGTTTGAAAAGCGCTTTACGAATTGTATCTCATTTGATCCTGACAACAACTCTGGGGAGGTAGGTCCTATTAACATTGTCCCCATTTTGCAGATGAGAAAACTGAGTCTGAGAGTGGTTAAATGACTTACTTAGGTTCATATATCTAGTAAATATCTGAGGCAGAATTTACACTCAGGTTTTCTTAACTCCCAGTTCAGTGTTTAAGCCACTCTAGCCACTGAAACAACTAAATGACAACTATAACAACAAAAGGAAAGGACAGAGATATTAAAAGAAAAAGTTAGGACAGGCTGCTCTGGAAACACACTTTTCCAGATATGTACTCTAATACTAGCTTATATTGGGAGTACTTTCCTTTCATTAATCTTGAGAAGTAGTCCTTGCAAGGATTATTATTTAATAATAATAATAATAATAAAACAGGAATCTGTTTTACAGATGAGGGAACTGAGGCTCAGAGAAAGGAAGTGACTTGCTCAGGGTCACATAGCTAGTGAATATCAGCAGCAGAATTTGAAGCCAGGTGTTCTCAGTACCCAGTCCAACACTTTCCATTGTACCACACTGTTTAAAAGGATATAACGCCAACAAAATTCAGGACATACAAAAGCAAAACAGTGCCTGCTCTCAGGGATCTCACACCTTAATAGGGGAAGCCACATAGGGGAACAGTGGCTGGGGAAGAGTCTTTTGGAAAGGGAAATTACAGGGAATGGTGATTGAAATTATTGGGCTAATTATAAATTATGGGAGTGCTGTTTTGATTATGGTTCCTAGGGTTCAGGTTGGAAATTGGGTGAAGAAAGGGATAGACTCAGAGATGGAGTACAGCAGATCCTTGTGTCCTGGATGTGGATCAGGGATCTAAAAAGATCTTAGAAACCAGTTAGTTTAACTCTCTCATTTAACAGATGAGGGAATAATGCCCATGAAAACAGAGTGACTTGACCAACATCGCGTAGGTATTAAATATCAGAAGGAGGATTTGAATTCAGATCATCTGGCCCCAGAGCCAGTGCCCTTTCCCACTGTCCCAAGTTCTTTACAAATATTTTCTCATTTGAGTTTAACAACAAACCTGTGAGTTAGGTAATCTAAGTATAATTGTACCCATTTTTACAGAAAAAGAAACTGATCCTCAGATGGGTGAAAGGATTGGCCTAAGATCACATAGCTATAAAAACACCCCTACCACTCACCCCCCTTACCATCCCCTCCATATATATCTAATCATTCTATAATCTATCATTTGTTTCTTTATTTATCAGAAGTTTCATCTACTTTCATGTGCCCTTTCTGGTTAATTTATGTATTTATAATAGTCAAAATGACTTATTCACTCAAAGTTCTTCTTGCAGCAATATTATTGTTACTGTATACAATGTTCTCTTGGTTCTGCTCATTTCACTCTGCATTATATTATAAAACTCTCTCCATGTTCTTTTAAGATCATTAAGCCATCTCTAGGCTGAGGGGAGGGAGGGTAAAAAGGAAAAATGAAATTTAGAAGATATTTTTATTATATATTTAAAATGAATATTTTTTTTCTTTTGGGGCTTTTTTCTTTTGTTCTGATTTTTCTCTCTCAACATGATTCAGAAAGAAATAATGTATAAAAACGAATGAATGTATAAGCAGAAAAAAATAAAACTATAAAAAAGGAATAGCCAATGGTACCTCATAGATTTACAGCATATTATCTTTTTTATTATATTATGTTATGGGAA
>JAJPUD010000360.1:543310-593607 GCA_023553655.1 Myrmecobius fasciatus
AAGTTAAGGGCTTTGCCCAAGGCCACCTGGAAAAATAAGCTGGTGCTGGGTTGTAGAGATCCTTGACTTCTAGCTACAGAAGTTTAAATTTGAGTTTAGTAGGGAGCCTCTGAAGACTGTTGAGCAGAAGAGAAGCATGATCAGATCTGAAATAACCTGAAGGTGAAGGTGTTCATCCTCAAGGTGCATCCCTTACCTCTACTTCCTAGAATCCCTATCTTTTAGATGCAGCTCATACATGCTTTCTAATCCTGCTACACTTTTACTGACCTATTTTGCATTTATTTTCTTTATATTTGTTTTGTACACACACAGAATATTTCCTTTCTGTCTCTCCCATTAGAAGGTCGTTCATTGTCTTTGTGGTCCCCAAATCTAACACCTGTGCCTGGCATATAGTAGGTGCTTAATAAGCGCTTGATCTTTGGGAGTGCTATAGATGTGTTTATAGAACCTAATCTGGCACTATGATATTCCTCATACTCTTAATTAGCTCCTCTTGGGACTGTTAGGAGGTAATAACAGGTTATAGATGACAAACGACAGGGAGAGTGAAGGTAAAACTGAGAGCGTGGGATTGTAGCTGGGCTTTCCTTGGTGGTTAATGCAGAGTTGCCCAGCAGGAGCCAGGGAAACACAAGCATTGACAGATCCCAGAGATCGAGGAAGCTTAGGAGGCCCATATCATCAGCCCATGTGACCAGGCAGGACCAGAAAGATGGGCAAGAGAAGGCGCAGGACCCTCGGCCTAGAAAACCGGATTGAGAGCCGGCTGGGCTCTTAGGCTGACAGGGGACAGCTGGCAGAGGTGGACACTCAGGCCCAGAGAGGGGAAGTTCTTTGTCCAAGATCACACGGCTAGAGAGTATCATAGTATCACAGTATGAGGACCACTGACACAAAGACAGAAGACCCATTGAAATCTCAGCCCATTTACTAGTTGTGTAAACTTGGAGAAGTCCTTCCTCTGGAAGTCTCAATTTCCTTCTTGTAAAATGGGAATAGGGCTGAGGATCAAATGGGATCATACATGTAAAGCATTTGGCTAACCTTGATTTATGTTAGCTCTTATCTCTAAGGGCCTTTCCAGCTCTGATCTCCTTGGATCCTAGGCAAGGATCCCTTGCCATCTCTCATGGGCTTGGGTGGAACCAGGAAGAATGGAGGGGAGAGAAGTTTGGCCTATATTGTATAGCAAGGACTCTGTTGCTAAATCAGCCTCTCCCCTAGCCCCGCTTCCTGCCTTGCCTTCAAATTTCATCATCTGAAAGGCCCAAGACTCTTTGGGCCTTAAGAGTCATCCCGTGGTCCATTTTCACGGCTCTTGTTAAAGTCCTGTAAATCAGCCTGTGAGGAGAAGGCCAGGCGACCTTGAGAGAGAAGGCAGCCTCTTTGATATCGCCTCGGAGGGCCAAAAGGCCATCTCCTAAATGGTATATAAAACTTTGAAAGGGTTGGAACGAAGAGTTGCCAATAAGCTTTGCCGAAGAGTAACTACCTCAGCTGAGCAAGGTCACGGGCTGTCCTGGGAGAAAGTAGCCCTGAATTCAGCTGGGATTTTGTTTACTATCGGGGAGGGAGAGTATAGTGAGTCTGGCCCGGCCGACAATGATTCTGCTATAAAAGTACTTTTCATCTGGAAACTCATGGAACTGGGGCCTCACTGGCCCTGCAAGGGAAGAGTTAAGAGGAGAAAGTAATGATGACTTTGTCCTTCCCTAGTTTGTGAAGATGCTGGCTGATTGGTTTTGTAGTTCTTTGTCCTTTCAAAGCAGGACATAATGTCTGTGCAAAACTGCTCTCATCTCTAGTCTTAATAGGCTTGTTGGAAAATCTGGTGGTACAGGGTTTGGGGGCAAGCAGGGGGCACCAAGCTGCCATAGCTCATGTGCTTGCTCTTGTTTGCGAATGCTTGGGCTCCTGCCCTTGGGAAAGGCTCAGGGGTCGGGCCAAGATGATGCCCCTTGGTTTGTATGTTTATTCCTTGTTTGTTTTTGCCGAGACTTTATCGCATTTATTATTTGAGAAGATAACTACTTCAGCACAGAGGAGAAGGTGTAGAATTCCCCAGCCATGGGTCTACCTTAGAGAAGAGGGGCACGGAAAGGAGCCATTCCTTTATTCCCAAGTCCCTTTCCTACCTGTAGCAAAATGGGGTGGGGGTTGGAAGTAAGATGTCCTGGGCTCCAATCTTGATGACTTGATGACTTGATGATCTACCTATGTGACCAGGGACATCTATAAAATAACATAGGAATAGTTACCCTTTGAGATCTCTCCCAGCTCGAGTCTATGATCCTGTTGTCCCGAGTGACATGGTATCTGAGAATCTACCATTTGTGATTGGGCCTCCAAGGTCCCTGCTGAAAAAAAAAGATAAAGATGTTACTTGAGAAGATAATCCCATTAATAGCTGATTCCAGAGAATCACTTTCCAAGGGGCTGGGGGAGCAGGGCCCCATGAGGGTAGAATTAGCTGCATGGTGGTGGTAATTTGGAATAGGGCTGTATTTGAATTGGAACTTGCCCACTTTCTAACTGTGTGACCCTAGGCAGTCCTTTCCTTTCCCCCTCTGTAAAATGAGGGACTTGGGGGACAGCTAGGTGGCTCAGTGGATAGAGCACCAGCCCTGAAGTCAGGAGGACCTGAATTCAAATCTGGTCTCAGACACTTAACATTCCCTAGCTGTGTGACCCTGGGCAAGTCACTTAACCCCAATTGCCTCAGCAAAAAAAAAATGAGGGACTTGGACTAGATGGTCTCTGAGGCCCCTCCTACCTCTGATATTCTATGATCCTAAGATTCTCAGATGTGCTCCAGAGGCATTGGGGTGTACTAGTGGAGGAAGAATAGAATAGGGAGAAGGCCTTTTCTTAGCTTCCTCCGATTCTCCAGAGTAGCCAGAGGAGAATATACAGAGAGTTAGTCCCAAATGAATACAAAGCTTTTTAGAGAATTGAAGCAGAGAGGTAAAAGGGAGATGGTGGGGGAGGTGCATTTGAGGATGGGAGGTGGGAGCAGAAGGTTTGTGCAAGGGAGTATCAGAGGATAAAATGAAAAAACAATGGAGTCTGGGAACATATTGTGGAAGGCCTTGAATGTCAGGGTCAAAGTTTGATCTTTTTCAGTGGGCCATGGAGAGCCATTGAAGCCATTTGAGCAATGGAGAGGCAGTATGGAATTTAGAGTCAGAAGCTCAGGATTCTAATTTTGGCTCTGCTACACCTCTGTGATCTTGAGGAAATCATTGTACCTCTGGATCCCAGAATCTCTAAGTTGGAAGGGACCTCAGGGGCTCTGTAATCTAACCCAAACCTGATGACGAATAGTCTCTTGAAACATCCTAGACTTATGAAGCATTTGTTTGGAGAGATCTATTTAGGGGTGGTAGCACAGTGCCTCCCAAGACAGCTCATTCTGATTCTAGTCACCTTAATGGGACTCTCGGTTTCCTCCTCCATAAAATAAAGGTGGTATATTCAGTGACCTCTAAAGCAGCATGGTGAACTAGATAGGGCATTGGACATGGAGTGAGGAAAACATGAATTTAAATCCCACTTACCAAATGTGTGAACCTGGGTAAGTTACTTCCCATTTCTGGTCCTCAGTTTCCCCATTTGTAAAATGAGGGTGCTGGACTAGATAACCAGAAAAGTCCCTCTCAGCTCTAAAACTATGATGCTATGACATTCTCTGATCTCTGTTCAGAGGACAGTTCCAACTATGATGTTATCTGTACTAAAATCCTCAGAATTCTATGATTTAATAAATGATGGATAATGAAGAATAGAGCCCCTTGCCTGGTAGCTTCCCCCTTCCCTTTCCAGATCACTTTATATGTTGTCTTTCCTCATTAGACTGTAAATTTCTTGAGGGAAGGAAGTCTTTGTTTTTAGTTGTATGTGTATCCCTAGTGTTTAGCACAGTGACCGGCATAATAAATATTTAACGAACTGATTAGAATCTCTTCTACTTTTGCCCTTTTAAATTCTATCTTCTAAGAGTCTTTTTGGTTCAATTCACTTAAACAATTATTAAATATTTCCTTTTTGGAAAACATTGTGTAGCATGGAAATACAAAGACAATTCCCTTCCCTCTCCCCCTCCCTCAAATTTCTTCCATTGAGGGATGTATATTCAAGGGGCCGGGGGTGGGGAGGGGTGGGGAGAGGTGGGGGGGGAGGAGATACAACAAACACTCAGATAAATCAAGGTAATTAAATGAAGGGGCAGGTAGGTGGCACTGCAGTGGATAGACTGAAGGGACTGAAATCAGGAAGACTCCTCTTCCTGAGTTCAAATGTGACCTCAGACCTAGCTGTGTGACTGAGCAAGGCACTTCACCATTTGCCTCCATTTTCTCCTCAATAAAATGAACTGGAGGAGGAAATGGCAAACTACTCTAGTATATTTGCCAAGAAAACCCCAAATGGGGCTGCAAAGAGTTGGACCTGACTGAAAAACAACTGAGGAGGGAGAGAGTATAATAATTGGAGAGTTATTAATGGTAGACTTCCTCTAGGAAGTTGAGCCTTGAGGGGCTTAAAGATTTTGAAAAACAAAGATGAGATAGGAAGGCTTTTCAGGTATGAGTGGGAGCTAGGGAGTGACATATAAATCAAGGAGGAAAGAATTGACCCAGGGACCAGAGAAGTACAGTAGTTCCTTTTGGGGGCATTTTAGTGTAGTGTGGGGGAAGAAGTGTAATAAGAAATGGGGCTGAAATGGTAAGTTGGTGCCAGATTGTTGAAGGCCTTAAAAATCAAGCTAAGGAGTTTGTATTTTTTTCCCTAGAGACAATAGGGAACCAGTGCATGATTTTGTACTGGGGAGTGCCAGGTAGGTGTCTTAGGAGATGGAGAGACTGAGGCAGGAGGAAGGGATGAAGAACTAGTGTGTATGGTGGTGGGATTGGAGAGACAAGGTTAATCAGGGCAGACTTTATGGAGGTAGATTTGCCCAGACTTCTCACTTGATTGTATGTGGGAGATAGAGGAAGGTCAGGAATGATTATGAGGTTTCAGTCATTTGTGACTTAGGAGAGTGTGGCACTCTAACAGAAAATAGGGGTGCTTGCAAGGTTCAGTCAATTTGTCACTTAACTAACATCTAAGCGTCTACTACGGCAATTAGGGCCAGGCATATATAGCGCTGAGGAGACAAAGGAAGGCCCAAACCATTCCTGCTCTCAAGGAGCTCATGGTCTAATGGAAGAAAAGTTGGGGGGGGAAACAATCAGTTCATCGTATATGATGTCAGTAATAGGAGAGACTTGACACAGAATGTTAGAACTGGGAGAGACCTTAGAACATAGAACAGAATTGTCAGAGCACATCTGAAGAAGCTTCCTTCACAGTAAAGAGCAAATATCTTTCCTGCATTTTGTCTCGTTTTTATATCAACCTATGAAACACAAACATCACATAACATCCCCCTGTCTCCCCATATGCATTCTGGGCAAAATGAGAAACCTCACCTCGCCCATATTTTATTCTTTTTTCTTCATATGGGTTTGGTTTCTCTCTCTCTCATTGTATCTCTATCTCTGTCTCTATCTCCCATCTCATCTCTTTTTCTCTCTCGTCTCTCTCTTTATATATCTCTCATTTCATTTTTTCTCTCTCATCTCTCACCTCTCATCTTTCTTCTCTCTTTCTCTCATTTCTACCTCTCATCTCTCTTCCATTTCTGTCTCATCTCTTACCTCGATTTCTTTCTTTTTCTTTCTCTCATCTTTGATATCTAGTTCTCTTCTCTCTCTCTCTCTCTCTCTCTCTCTCTCTCTCTCCCTCTCTTTCTCTCTCTCTCTCTCTGTCTGTCTGTCTCTGTCTCTCATATATCCTTCTCATTTCTGTCTCATCTCCCTCTCCTCCTTATTGTGCCTGTCTCCAACTCCCCCTCCCCAGACATGATCCATGAGGGCACTCAGGGCCTGACTTTTAATCAGCCTATCCTTTGTGTGTCCTTCCTGTGATCCTGGTGTCTCCCTCCCCTCTGTCTCTGTCCAGGGTGCCAGGCAAATCCTGCCTTTCTGCCAGTCCTCTGCCTTGTCTCTGTAGGGCCAATTGTTCCAAGGACCACTTTAAATGGCTGGCTTCTTCTGGGGGGGTTGGAAGCAGTTATGGGAGAGGAGGTGGGATGATTTAAAAATTCTGCCCAAGTCCTTGAGGAAGCCAGCCCGAGTGCTGTTTGCAGAAGTCAATAGGGTTGTTGTAAGCCGGCATTGTGTGTCCTAGCAGAGGCAGCTGAAACAAATCAATTTCAATTTACTCGTCCAGCAAAAGGCCCCATTATTCAGAGGCGAAGAGCCAGAGCTCCCATAATATATTGTGAAAACTTATTGTAGTTTTTACCGAGAACTCGCTTATGATGAAATTATTTGTTTAGAAGCAAAGTGCGGATGTTTACGGAATATCAATTGTGGCGATATTGATCAGAGGCAACTGACGAATGGGACCGATTCCTTTGCTAAATGTGGGAGCCGAGGGATGGCCATCCAGCATGGCCATCGGGCCCCAATGCTGGCTGGAAAGTGGGATCTTGGGTCATTATTTCCAACACTGGAGCTGCAATTAGTGTGAGGGAAGGGGTATTCACTAGTTAGGCAAATGTACTGGTGATGTCTGAAGCCAGATCACCTTTAAAGAGCAAGCCGCCTCGTAAATTTGGTTCACTTAAGTTTCCCTTTCCGAGAACGCCTGTCTCAGGCTCAGTATTTTACGGTAGCTCTATTGCTCAGTATATTACCAGGAAACGGTGGAAACTCCCTGTAGGAGTAACATTTAAGGTCTGATTGACTGGAGTTTTATGTCGCCCTTTTTGCACAGTTTACATTTTTAAGAAACCGAGGCATTTGGGCTCTGGCTGAGATTTATGCTCTGAAATTGGCTGATCGGGACTTGTGGTATTTATCAGGCCTCTGTGCATCTTTGCTGAACTCCTGGGTACTACGTGGGGGACAAATGGCTACACTTTATTAGGGTTCTTGCCATTTCCTAGAGGATCAACTTGGAAGAGTTATCCCTCCCTTCCCCTAAACTCAGTTAATAATAAAAGCTGACTGTTGCGTAGGCTTATGAACTTTATATGCATTGGCTCATTTGAGCATTACCCACAGCCCTATGAGGTGAGGAATTAAATATCATTAGCCTCAGTTTACAGATGAGGAAACTGAGAGGCAGAGAGAGTTGGGATTTGGACCCGGGTCTTCCTGACTCAAGTTAAACATGTTTATTACCTCCCAGGATGGGGAATGGTTGCAGAAGCCAGTGATTGATGCTTGTCAGGAAGGGAGAAAGTGGCGTCTGAGTGAGTCAGCAAAGTCCTCTAACTGGTAGAAAACAGAATATTTGAAATGAGCACCTGAAATCTGTCCTCTCACTGCACTCACGGCCGGGAGAAATAGTTACATCAGTGACTAGGGAGCTGGCCTCAGAGTCAAAAAGCCCTGGGTTCAGATCCTGCCTATGAACCATACTGGCTGTATGTCCCATCAGTGTACTAGGCAACTCTCTTTGACTCTGAGTCAAAGAGGAGGTGTTGATCTGAGTTGATAGAGGAAGTTTCCATGCTGGGACTTCCTTACCCTGCTGAAAACACAGTTCTGGTCCTCCTTTCTCTCTCCCCCCCAACCAAAAAAAAATAAATCCTTCATAAAGCCTCCAATTTACTCTGCATCCCTGGAGTTGTGAGGAGTGGAGGGGATGAGAGCTACAGTAGTCCCCTCATTCTTCCCCATCTCCCTGCCAGGATTCTCCCAAGGAAGTCATCAGAGAAGCCTGAGTGGCTATTATTATATTTTTGTTATTGCTGCTGAAAGCATCATTAGCTAAGTGTCTTTAAGCATGACTCAGGGTCAGGATCCTCTGCCCTTCTCCAGCCCATTCCAGCCAGACTAGCCATTGGTGAGAAAGGAGACTGCCCGAAAGAGCCCCTAGCTTTTCTCCTCCCCAGCCCCCAGTCCTCAACCTTTGGAAAACATGTTAGACTAAAATGGCTCCCTTAGCTGAGCTGCTGTGGAGGGGAGAAGATGGGAGAGACAGATAGCTGACTCAGCACTGTCTTTGAACACTCAATAATTAGGCTTAGGATAATTAGGCCCTTGCCAAAAACTCAAGAGTGAATTTTTTTTTTCACTGCAAATAAATTAAGAGCTGAACTTGAGGGAAAATGAAACTGTGCTATTGGATTAATCACCGCTTGAGAGGCCCGGTGTAGAAAGCACAGGCCCCTTATGGCCCAGCCCACACAGGAGTGAGGGCCAGAAATAGTCCCGTGCATGGTTTTGGAGCTCTGTGCCCCTTCGCTCAGACACTGGGGGCCCGCACACTGCCCTAGGAGCCTCCAGGAAGGGACATCAACATCCAACAGGCTTATTTCACAGTAATTCAGAGGTGGGATTTTTTTTTTTTGCACCTGGGCAAGTAGCATGAAGGCTGCTCTGGATTGGAGGGATGTTGGGATGAAAACTTGGAGGGAGATATGGACAGATACTCAAGATTACTCCAGAAGAGTTCTTCTAGTCTACTAGCTTGTCTCTACCCATTTTCACTATTTATTCTTGTTAACTAGTTGCTAAACTCGGTTGTTTCTATCCTTCTGAAGGCTGGTACTGTCACTAAATGTGGTGCCCCGGAAAAAAGGGCCCTATGGTCTTGTCCTAGTTATAGCTCTGCACTGAAGCTTTCGTGATCCAATGTGTCTGAAGGACACATAGATTTCAGAATTGGAAGCAGCCTGCATGGGGCCCATAGTACTCCACCAGTACAGCTAGAACCAAATGTAATTTGGAGATACTTAAAATAAATAGAAATACAATAAAACATAATAGTACGTTTAAAACTAAGTAAGTATGTGTCCCAAAGGGATCCTTATATATAGATTTCGGCCCAAATTTCCATTTGAATTGAACACAACTGGCTTCAAGAATAGGGAATTCAGGGGGGTGCTGGTAGAAGCCACCCACCTCCCAAAAATACGCATGAAACACTTTTAAGTTGAATCCACACGCTCATTTTTCTCTATCAATTTATTAAATCTAGAGGATCAAGAAAATATCAACAAAGGCCTCATTTGTAGCATCTGCCTATTTTTGAGCCATAAACACTCACGTTGAAAATATAACAGTCGGGGCAGCTAGGTGGCGAAGTGGATAGAGCACCAGCCCTAAAGTCAGGAAGACCTGAGTTCAAATCTGGCCTCAGACACTTAACACATTCTAGCTGTGTGACCTTGGGCAAGTCACTTAACCCCAATTGCCTCAGCAAAAAAAAAGAAAAAAAGAAAAAAATATATAACAGTTAACTTTTGTGAGCCAGTATGAGCTAGCTCATATTTCTCAATTCCAATTTAACCTCTCACTTTTTGGAGACAGAAACTCAGGCCCAGAGAAGGGAAGGTACTTGTTTAAGGTCACGCAGGAACTGAGCAACAGAGTTGAGATTTTAACCCAAGATCTGATGTCTCAAATCTCTCAAAGTTCTTTCCACCAAACTGTCTTGTAGTTTTCCCGGGAGGATTTGTCATTTGGAAGAAAATTGTGTGACCCAAAGCTATGCTTTTGTAGTGGTGAACTATTTTTAGGTCATGTGGCATTTGGGTATTCTGTGGGTGTGGAACCTTTCCCACATGCTGCAGGCTGCTACTTATAACACTGTCATCATGTCTCTCCACTGGTCAGAGACCATCAATGCTCCCCATTTCTTACAGGATAAGATTCAAACTCTGGAGCCTTAACAATCAAGGCCCGTCATGATATTTTTCCAGTAACATCTTTCTCGACTTTTTCTTGTTTGTTTGGTTTGTTTGTTTGACTCTCCGTGAACCCATTTGGAGTTATATTGACAAAGATACTGGAGTGGTTTGTCCTTTCTTTTTCTGGATCACTTTTACAGATGAGGAAACTGAGGCAAACAGGGTGAAGTGACTTGTCCAGTGTCAAACAAACTAGTGACTGAGGTCAGATTTGAGACTTCTCAATAAGAGAAGCCTCCCTGATTCTAAACTTAGTGCTCTATCTACTGCAGTACTACCTAGCTTCCCCTATATGCCCCAATGTGTGAATCTTCATCTCTATCTGGCCTGATTTCCTAAGCCACCTTTTTTTACTTCTGTCTAGGTATTGACTGTTATTGTCACTGGGACCCCTTGATCCTCTTTGGAAAAAGATGACCCCTTTGAGGAGGAAGTAACTGCTTGCCTTCCAAGGTAGGATGATATGGAGTCCCAGGACTACATCTTGCCTCTTGAGATTTCCTTTGCACCCTGGTTTTGGGAAGGGATGCTTTCTTGTAGCATAGCCTCTACCATGAATCTTGGGAAAGGAGATGCTCTCCGTCTTGATCTGTCCTGCAGCTACCAAGGGCCATGCCATAGATGTGATAGGCTTTCTTTGTTGTGTAGGGCCTGCCCCTCTGTTCTCATCTATTAGCCCTTATTCCCTATATTTGGAGACAGAAGACTTGGGTTTGAGTCTCTGCTATGTCATTTCCTAGCTCTGAGAACTTGGGGGAAATATTTTTGCCTTTTCTGGGCCTCAGTCTCCTCCCTTGTAAAAAGAAGGGGTGGGACTAGATGGCCCCTTAGAGTTCTTTCCAGCTCTGGATCTATGATCCTATGTGTGACTTTGGGCAAGGTACTTGACCTCCCGGGGCCTCAGTTTCCTGCTCTGTAAAATGAAAGCATCAGGCTTGATGGTCTCTAAGTTCCTTGCCACCCTAAGGTGATTATTAACCATCATTACTATTAGCATTATTAGTGCACCATCTTTCTCCACTGTCTCATTATAGTAGCCAATTTCCATTCTTCTAAATACACCACTGAGTGCAATTCATGACCTGATGATTTCCAAGGGAAGTAGAAAGTACCAATTATAAAGCCTTCCCCGTGTCAGGGGCTGGGGCCTCCTGCTCGGCTCCAACCCTGTGAATGCTGGGGGTTGAACAAGCAGAGAGGGCCAAGTCTGGGGCCTGTTTTCCGTCACTGTTGATATTTCTTGGGGATCCCAGTGGTTCCTTGTTCCTTCCTTCACTGACTCCTTTTGCGGTCGTCCAGACATGACTGATGATGGTCGCTCTGTGGTCTCTTCCATGGAGGGCCCAGCTCTGGAGGGGATAATCAGGAAGATGGCGGGTGGACCAGAAGGAAGTTTAAGGTATCTTTCTCAGGAAGCACCAAGGCATATTGTATCAGAGCCAGCAGGGACCATTGAGGTCATCGAGTTGAACTCCGTCATTTCACAAATAAGGAAACTGAGGCTAAGTTTCTTGTTCAAGGATACACAGGTGGCAAGGGGAAATTGGAGCCTCAGCCCTCTGACTTTGAATCAGAGGGAACTTAGGAGTGCCCCTTTGATAGAACATGGAGGACAGAGCAATGATAGACTCAGGAAATCTGGTTTTGAATATTTTCTGTAACACTTCCTAGAATCCCAGAGAGTATCTAGCCAGAGCTTCTTAAACTTTTCCCACTCTCCATCCTTTTTCATCCAAGAATTTTTTTTCCTGAGGCATTTGGGGCTAAGTGACTGGCTCAGGGTCATACAGCTAGGAAGTGTTAAGTGTCTGAGACCAGATTTGAACTCAGGCCCTCCTGACTGCAGGGCTGGGGCTCTATCCACTGCACCACCTAGATGCCCCAATCCAAGAAATTTTTTTTGGCAACCCCGGGTATAGTATCCCAATCAAACATTTACTGATAATAAATCATATTTTTGCAATCCACAATTCTGTTATGAGACTCCATATGGGATCATGACCCACAATTTAAGAAGCTGCAATCGAGACTAACCCATTCCTGACAAGTCCTCCAGCCTCTCTTACCTCTGAAGCACTTTTGTGAGAGGGAACTCACTACCTTCCACTCAAAAGCTTTGATTGTTAGGAAGCTTCTCCTTGAAATAAGTAAGTACATAATTACAGGCAGATCACTTCACCCTCCACAATTCTTCCACAGCTTCCAGTGTCAAAGATTTCATTAAGTGTGGGTGGGAACTTCCTCTACAAGTGGGAATCATAATATATCCAAGTCAGCTAGGTGGTGGAATGGATAGAGTGCCAGGCCTGAAGTCAAGAAGGCTCCTCTTCCTGAGCTCAAATCTAGCCTCAGACACTTCCTAGCTGTGTGATCCTGAGCAAGTCACTTCACCCTGTTTGCCTCAGTTTCCTCATCTGTAAAATGAGCCAGAGAAGGAAATGGCAACCCGCTCCAGAATCTCTGCTAAGAAGACTCCAAATGGGGTTACAACCCCATTTATATGTTTATAATTAGTATATGTTTATTATATTATATATATTATAAACACATTATTAGAGAGTTGCCTGAATAAAAAGAAGTCTGCTAGCAGCTATAATCACCTAGCTAGTGAATGTTGGAGATTGGATGTCTCCCTAACTCCAAATCCAGCTTCTGTCTGAGGTGCTTCTCTGTCTCTCCTTCTCAGTGAAATGGGGCCAGCTTTGCAGGGGTCTGAGGAAAGCACGTGTGAGAGCAGATGCTTTGGTTAGTGTTCTCTTAGCTCTCATGACTTGCATTTATCATCTCTCTGCCCAGTGAGTTCCGTGCTTTCCTAATCTGTCTCCTTCATCAGCAGCCGCCTTTTGGGCATCTCAAACCCCAAGCCCTAATGGCATTCCTAACTCAGTTGTTCACAGAGAGCTCAGTCTCTCAGCTCAGAAACCCAAGAAGCTTCTGAAGGCCCTGTCTCTGTCCAGGGTACCATCATACCCCTAAGTCATCCGGGCTCACAACCTCCATGTCGCTTTGGATTCCTCCATCTCCCTCATTCTCCGGCACCCAGTAGTTGCCTGGTTTTGCTAGATCTCTATGACATCTCTCCGCTCACACAGCCATTACCCTAATTCGGGCCCTTATTACCTCTCCCCTGGACTGTTTACAAGAGCCTCTCAATTGGACCCCTTGCTTTAATCCTCTCTCCACTCCCATTCATTCTCCATTCCGCTGCTAAATGATTTTCCTAAACTGACCAGGTCACACCCCCTGCTTGCCCCACACTTGATAATCTCCAACAATTTCCTATTATTTCCAAGATCAAATACAGGTTGTCCCAGAAATCTTAGGGCAGTGGTAAGGATTAATCATTTTAAACTTTAATAACTTAAAACTGCATGAAAAATGTTGGGACGCTCTATAAACTCCTTCGTCTGACATTAAGAATCCAACTCCTGGGCAGCTAGGTGGCGCAGTGGTTAGAGCACCAGCCCTGAAGTCAGGAGGACCTGAGTTCAAATCTGGTCTCAGACACTTAACATTCCCTAGCTGTGTGACCCTGGGCAAGTCACTTAACCCCAATTGCCTCAGCAAAAAAAAAAAAAAAAAAAAAGAATCCAACTCCTTCCTTCCTTTCCAGTCTTAAATGTGACTTTCCCACCAAGAACTCTCTCATACAACTCTACTGGCTTACTCCCTATTCCTTGCTGATGACACTCTACCTCTCATCATTGGATGTCCCTTATGCCTGAAATGTTCTCCCTACTCACCTCAAGACTCAGCTTAATCACCATCACCTTCTGCAAGAGGTTTTACATGTGCTGGGCTTCCCCACCCCCAGGTTAACGTCTCCTGATCTAATGCAATGGGTCACTAGATAATAGGCTGTGTGACAATACTTGGGGGATCTCATGTTTTTCTATTGCTGGAAACAATGAGCTTCAGGTCATCACAGAAGATTTACTTTGCACCCAGAAGCTGCAGAATTTAAATGATGCAAAAAAAAGAAATGCCCAAATCAAGCCAGGACACTGCAGAATTCATTGTGCTCTTCATACTTAAGGGAAGGGAACTCATCAGTCCTGCTTTCCAAACTGAAATGTGCTGATGTAGTCATAGAGTATAGGAATTATACTGATTAGAAGAGCAGCAAGAACAATCATTAACCATTCATTTCCTGCTTGGTATCCCAGGCACTATGCTAAGCACTAAGAAAGGAAACACAGTCCCTACCCCCAAGGAGTGGGGAGGGAAGAGAACATGTAAATAAATAGGGGTGTACAAGATATAAAGGTAACCTGGGGGTGGATTAGCATTAATTTCTTTAGCCCTTTTGGGATTACTTTAAAATTATATATTGTCTAATTTTATTTGAAAATTCTGAACTTAACCACTCAAAAAAGAGAATTTCCACACCAACACACAACAGAACATAAAAGGAAGATTCTCTAAGAAATCATGAATCTCCATTTCACCCTATTTAATTTTATAAATGTAAATATAGAGCCACATATACAGATGCACACATATATTCCATTATATGATTTTTAAAGTGATCTTGCTTCTCTGTGTTTTCTTCTGTTCTCTTCCACACATTTAAAAAGTGTTACAATAGCCCTTTTACTGGCATTACTATTGTTACCTGCCTCTTCCCCCTTGACATCTTTCCCCCAATTAACCAAAAGAAAGAAAAGGGGAGAAAACCGATCTTGCAACAAATCAGCACAGTCGAGCACAATGAATCCATACAATGGCCCTGTCTAAAAAATGTGTGTCTCTTTCTTGAGCCCATCATTTTTCTCTTAGGAGGTGGCTAACATGCTTTGTTATAAATCCACAAGATACATGGTTCATCATTGCTTTGATCAAATGTCTCAAGTCTTTTAATGTTGTTTTTCTTTACAATGTCATTATCTTTGTATAAATTGATCTCCTAGTTCTATTGAATTAACTCTGCTTCAGTTCATACCACACAGGAATCTCTGATTTTTTTTTGGTCATTTCTCATTTACATTCATATACCACAATTGATTCAGCCATTCCCCAATTGTTTAAGGGACAATCTCAGTCATGCCCTTAGAGTCTATTTTTTTTTTGCTTTTCTGTTTATCCTCTTTTAATTTCTCCTTCAGGATCAGGAATTTTGTTTTTCATATGTCCATTCCTTCCCTGGTATTATCCTCCTTCTGAATGATTCCAACCCACTCCCTCATCCCAGCTTCTTTTCCTGTTGAGTTTGATCTATTTCTATACCAAATGCTGTGTTCAACACTCCTTTGTCTCTTTCAGATAAGTGAGAAAAATTAATCTTATACTATTCTATTAACAGTGAATTATACATTTGTGGCCCACCTTTTTCCTTCTATTTCTGTTAAAACCCAACTCTTGTGAAGGACAATCAGTCTCTGAAGGGCAAGGCTGACTGATGAAATTGATCCTAGCTTTTGAGACATTTGTGCTTTAATTCCGGTCCCCACCCTCCCAGGAGACCTAATTTCTATTTAGAGTAAAAATAGTGTACAGTTTGGGTGAACCCTTACCCTGAGGGAAGGAGTCCCTGTCCTTGTTCTCCTCCATTAGAATTTTAGGGTGACCCAGCTCATGAATGAGAAAACCAGCCAAAGTGGTCTGCATGGAAATGGCTTCCCCTGCCCAGATTGCTGCAGATTACTGAGTCTCATGATCAAGTCATATTTTCAGCAGAAGGAACTGAAAACTTTTAGCCTCCTTTCTAATTAAATGTTCACCAATCAGGGTTGATTTTCACTTGTCAGGGGAATCCCTTTTCATCAAGTATTTATAGCATTTCAGGGTCTCGGTGTCTTTGATTACTGAGAGAAACCAATGACCATCAGTTTATTTATTACTGGCTAGCCTAAGTAATAAATTGATTATCAGTTACCCAGAAACTCTTGTCTCTTGGAATTTTCCTTCATCTCATAAGAAAATGGTCATCTTTACCCACTTCTCCCACCCCTTTTTCCATTCTTGTATAGTCTTTTTACACATTATACCCTCTTTTCCCTCTTTTCTACACTAACATATTCCTACTTTTCCCTCCCTGCTCTTTACCCTCTTCAGGCCCTTAGAACAGAAGAAATCTATTCCCATATTGACTGGTTTTTTGTTTGAATCCTTCAGTACACTTTGAAATTATGAAGGTTCCTAAAGGACCTCTGTTTTTTCTCTCCCTACTAGAATGTTAGCACTACATCATTTTACTTTTCCAGTTGCTCAAATAAATTTAACTTTTTAGTCTTCTCTGGACTCTATACTTCAGTGTCTACTCAGTTCTGATATTTTTATCAGGAATGCTTTAAGTTCTTCCTTTCATGAAAGCATTGGATATCCATTTTTACCTCTGTTGGATTATACTCAGTTTTGTAGGGTAAATTGTTCTAAGTTGGAAGCTTTTTGGAATACTGTATTCCAAGAATTTCTCTGGTTTTTAATTTTATGTTATTTTAAATTTTATGTTATTATACTGTGTTACTTTCTAGTTAATTGAGTGACTAATTTTCCAAGCAAGTATTATTATCTACTTCCATAGTCTTCCTTCTCCTATTGAGCACTTAAAACAACACAAAAACAAAACCCTCACAAAAATATTTAGAAAAGCAATTTGGCCATGACCAAAAATGTATATCTCATTCTGTGTTTTAAGTTCATCTTCTCTCTGGCAGGATGTAGGTAGCATGATTTATCTTTAGTTCTATGGAACTTATTTTTATTATTAGTTAGGGTTCTAACATCCCTCAAAGTTGTTTTTTTGCTTAAATAATGCTTTTGGTTATTGTATATATTTCTGTCTGCATCAGTTCATGGAGATATTTCTAATTTCCTGTGAAATTGTCCATTTCATAATTTCTTATAGCGCAATAATATCCCATGATATCCATAAACCATAATTTGTTTAATAATTCCACAAATAAAAAAAATTCCACAAATAGAAGGAATTGCCTTAGTTTGCAATCTTTGCCTACTAAAAAAAGAGTTTCAGTAAATATTTTTCATATATATGAAGAGTTTCAGTAAATATTTTCATACATATGTATCCTTTTTCTTCTTTCTTTGTCCTTTTGGGATATAAGCCTAGTAGTGATATATTTAAATCAAAGCTTTTACACAATTTAGTGGGGGCCATATTTCCAAATTGCTTACCAGAATGGCTGAACCAATTCACAGTCTAATAATGTGCCTATTTTTCCCATACCTTCTCTAACATTTCTTATTTTGTTCTTTTGTTATTTTTGCCAATCAGGTGCATGCAAAGGGGTACATCAAAGTTTCTTTCCTTTGTGTTTCTCTCATTAGGAGTGAGTTGGAGAATTTTATTCAAATGATTTTGATAGTAAAATTTTCTCTTAAAGCTGCCTGTTGATATCCTTTGGAACATTTATCTAATGGGAAATGGTTTTTAGTCTTATACATTTGTATCATTTCCTTATAAAGCTTGGATGTGAGATTTACATCAGAGAAACTTATTTAAAAATCTTCCCCCAGTTACCTGTTTTTCCTCTGATTTTAACTTGCATTTGATTTATTTATGCAAAAACTTTTCTCTATCATTTGTTTAATCCATTGATCTGAAATGTAATTTATTCCTTCTTCTAATTTTCTTGTGATGCTAATTTTTATGTCTAAATTATATATCTATCTGGAATTTATTTTGGTATTTGATGCTACTTGTTGGCCTATATCCAGTTTCTGTCAAACTCTTTTCCACTTATCCAATTTTTTTTGGTAAAGTAGTGAGTCCTTATCCCTGTAGCTCTGGTCTTTGGGTTTATTAAATACTTCATTACTATGTCTTTTGGGTCTGTATGCTGTGTATCCAGACTGTTGATCAGTCTTTCTACTTAATCAGTAGCAAATCATTTTTAACAATTACTGCTTCATAATATTCTCCTCCGGTGTTTAGTAGAAATGGCCAAGTCTCGTGTGATACCAACTATGGTTCCAGGCTACTTAAATCCTCTCTAAATGTTTACAGCATTTTTCCCATATACAATGAGGGGCCAGTGATTCTTAAATTGTCCCCCTTTTAACCTCTTTTCCCTTTGTCCTATTCAAAATCTCAGAAGAGAATAAAACTGTTCCCTGAGATCCTCTTTTTTTCTTATGTAACTCCCGCAGTACTCTTTGAAGACATTCAAGTTCTGAAAGAAAACTTGTTTTCCCCCCTCCTTTTAGAATGTTAATATGAGATCACCATTTAGTCCTTTCTAATTGGTCAAATAGATTCATCTTTGCATGTTTCCCTTGACTCTTGTGCCTGGATTTCAAAGTTCCTCTTCAGTTCTAGTCTTTTTTTTTTATCAGGAATGTTTGAAAGTCATTTATTATCCTTCTTGTACTCGCTATGGAAAAATCTTTTCCCCCTTTGAGGCTCTGCTTGTGATTTTTATTGAGTTAGATTCTTAATAACTTTTCATGCTGGTTGGTATTTTCTTTGATTTACTCACATCTCCTGCATTAAAACTCAGCTTTACAGGGAAAGCCATTCTTGGTTGTAAGGCTTTACCTTTTAAAATTTTGTCTTTTGAAATATTGTATTCCAAGGTCTCCTTTCATTTTTAGTAGAAGCTGCCTGGTCTTGTGTAATTTTGTCTGTAGTTCCTTTCTGAATGCTTGCAGTGTTTTTTTTTTTCTTTAACAAAGTTTTGAATTCTTGTTTTGACATCTCCAGGAGTTTTCCTCTTGGGGCCATTTCCAGAAGTGATTGGTAGATTTTTTTTAATCTTTATTTTGCTTTCACTTTTAGTAGACCTGGATAGTTTTAATCTCTGATTTTTGCAGATATAATATCCAGACTTGATTCATTTGGTCATATCTCTTTGACTTATTTTCCAGGTCAGTTTTTAATATCAGATATCTTACATTTTCTTTAAAGTCTATTGACTTTTTCCTAATATTTCTTGCTCTCTCCTGGCATGATTGATGTTTGTTTAACACATTCTAGTTTTCAAGGAGTTTGACATTTGGGTGAGGTTTACTACATTTTTCCTAACCTATATATATTTTCCTTCCAGTTCTTTCCTCTAGAACTTTAATTTGTCCTTGTTTCTTTTTTCTAGGTATTCATGAAGTTCTTTTAGAAACCCCCCTCCCTCCACCACCACATCTCTGCTTGTCATTGTTACAGAGTTAGATCTATAATAATTTTCCATGCTAGCTGGTGTTTTCTATGTTGTATTCATCTCTCTAGAGTTAGGTCCTAAATCAGGATTTTGTGCCAGAGCTAGGCTCAGCCCCTTGCTGGACTCTTGGATGGAGTGGTAAGCCCTGTTTGTTTTCACTCAGACTATCTTGCAATTCTGTGCTGATCTCTACCTCTTGGTGTTAGGCCTTCCTAGAACTTTGAGGTTCAGAGCACTGGATTTTCAGAGCTCACTATAGTATCTCAGGAGAGAATATTAGAAACATCAGATCCCCTGGCCTGAGATTGTTCTGGTCTGAGAACTATATCACTGTGCTTTTTGCTGTCCATTGATAGTCCCCAGAGCTTCCAAGAACCCTCATATTGTTTTTTTTCCCCCAAAGGAATCTCCACTTTTTGCTGCTTTGGAACAAATAGCCTGGATGTATCCTGTCTCTTGTCACTCTGGAGCTCCTTTCACTTGTTTTGTTTCTTTGCTGTGATCCCTGGGTTGCTGCCTGACTTTTTTGTGCAATGTTTGGAAGAAAATGTAGTTTTCCATTGGATTTCTTGATCATTATTCAGTATGGTGCAAAGTTCCGAGTCTTGCTGGAGTAGGTATGTGGAAGTTGGATAGCCTTCTCCTGTTCGGGAGGCCATCTTGGCAGGAAGTCATTGCTTTATGTATTAAAAGGACTTTTCTCATAAAAACCCTGAAAAAGACATAGTAAGATATTATTTCTTCTATTTTACAGATGATTCAGTGAGTTGCCCTAGATCTTTTGGAAGCAGATTTTCAAGGGTTCAGGGGAAGGATAGGAAGGAACTAGGGACTAAAATTCTATAAGGGAAGTCAGCTTAAGGATGATGGAAAGCTTTTAAGAATAAAAGATTATACAGGAAGTAGGCAATGAAATTGAAAAAAAAACACCCAGGTTCTATTATTCAGAATTTGGGAAATGTAAATGCTACTGACTTTCTTCCTCCCACAGGACAGTGTTAGAGCCAGTTGGCAAGGACGTCTTATTTGAGAAATGGAGAAACTGAGGCCCAGAATGATCAAATGACTTGGCCAAAGTTACCCAAATAATAAGTAGCAGAGCAGAGCTCCAGAAACATAAACCGTGGCCTTTTCTAGTATACTAAGGTGTTCAAGTCTACTATAATTAGAATTGAACCAAAGGATAGTATTTTCACCTTTTTTGTTGTTGTTATTTGCTTGTTTTTTTCCTTTCTTGTGCTTTTACCTTTTTGATCTGATTTTTCTTGCGCAGCATGACTAATGTGGAAATATGTTTAGAAAAATTGCACATGGTTAACCGATATTGGATTGCTTGCTGTCTATGGGAGGAGATGGGGGAAAGGAGGGAGAAAAATTTGAAACACAAAGTTTTGCAAGGGTGAATGTTGCAAACTATCTTTGCATGGATTTGGAAAATAAAATACTATTTAGAATGTAAAAAAAAAATGATTCAAAGGATCTTAGGCTTAGAGCTAGAAGGGACCTTAGAGACTATAAAGTCTAACTTTTAATTTACAAATGAAGAAACTGAGGCACAGAGAAAGTAAGCAACTAGCCTAAGACCACACAGTAAGTAATAGAGCCTTGATGTGAATCCAGATATTCTGATTTCAAATCTTGTCCTCTTTTCCTTTCTCCACAGCTGCCTCTAAACTAGCTAAAGGGGCTGGCTGATCAACAAATGCCAGTTGATTAAGTCTTTTCTTTTTAACCTTTGAGGGGGTAAGCTTTAGTTCTTTGGATATTCATTCATCCAGAACGCCTCTCTCTCACACAGTATGGATCAATGAGTTGTTACCATAGCAACTTCCTCCATCCACCCCAACCCCTGCTCAAATGGGAGATTCTGCATCCTTCTCTCTGGTAGACCAAAGCCATTTTGGAGGGATGTTTGCTAATGAAAGAAAGCCAATGCCAAAGAACCAGAGGAAGAGCAGTAACTTGTAATGTAGGTGCCCATGCCAAGTGGCACTGAAAGTGCTCTAAAATAAACTTTCTGATTTAATGATGTGAAAAGAATACAAGAAGTAATTAAGGAAAATTAAGTGAAGCAGGTGGAGAGTCCTTAGGACTCCAACCCAGTCTAGGGTGGGTCACTGCTACAAGGGGGCCCACCAAAGCGGGGAGCAGGCGATGCCAGGCCAGACCAAGGAGGAGCTCACCTGGTAGGCTGTGACTTGGGGGAGGAAGCCTGCCATCTGCTAGCTTCCTAGTTAAACTCATTATTCTTGCTAACTAGGTGCTAAGAGCTACTGTTTCTCTACTGCCAATGGAGGAAAGCACAGTCAAAATGTAAATGTGACACATTTCACAACCATGCAATCTTTTAACATAATTATTTTAAAGTGTTATGCTCTCTAAGTTCTAGTGCATCAGAGCAAAGACCGGGTAGCCCTCTCTAGATTATGTCTTTAGCCAGAGGTTTCCAACTCCTCTGGCTGAGATATTCATAGGATTTCAAGCTAGAAGGTTCACTACAAATAGCATCCAATACCTTCATTTCTTAGATGAACAATGCTGCAATTTGAACCTAGATCTTTGGACAATAGTACCTTTCTTGCTACGCCACGCTTCCTGAAGATAGAAGCTGTTTCACATGGCCTCTCTCAGAAGTAAGAGGGAGATCCCCTCTGCCACTGGAATATTCCATTGCTGGCCTCTGTTACCCTCCAATAAGACTGTTTTTGGAGCTGATCACCCTAGAGAAAGCAATAAACCCCACGTAGACTTCCCACTTGGAGAATGATATCTCAGAACAAGAAGAAAATCTGGGGTCAGATGATGATAAAAGACTCATCATCCATTGGAGACCCATTCAGTGGCAAGCATCATGTGATCCGAAAGCTTGGGTAGGGATATTTTCAGCAGTGTGGCTGTCTTGGGATGTTTACAAGGAGACATCTGTGGCAAAGGAAGTAGTGAAGAGTGTTGACTATTAGGTGGAAGCAGCATTGGAGGGCAGCAGGTTGCTCAGCTAAGTTCACAATACAGATCTCCACGATCTAAATAGCGAATGGTTGGTCGACTTCTGAATGACTTTAACATCTTAGGAGTGAATGGGACCCTTCCAACTCAGCATTTGTCATTGGCAGCCATAGTCATTGTGTTACCCTGTCTTCTCCAGGCTTTTTTTGTTGGATGATGGCTATCAGGGGGAGCTAGATCTGAGTTCTTATTGGGGACAGTTGCCAATATCCCTGGAGAAATTTACCTTGGATATACAGCCCCAGCAGATGATCCAGGTCCTAGGTGACTAAGTCAAATTTCTACTTGACCTTGCACCATGCTAAAGTCTAACTTAAGCCAATGATCTTCATTCATAATGTAATTAGAGTCGGCCGCCTTGGGAGCCCTCACCAGAGCTCTTCCAGGAAACGCTTTGTCTATTCTTTTGCAAAGCTCTTGGCTGGCTCTCTCAGCATGGGCCTTCCAAATGCTTTCTTGACAATATCCCTTTGAGGGAATCAGTACAAGTGGGATTGTTTCCATTTTGCAGATGAAGATGTTAAGGCTCAGATAAGTTTAGTCCCTTACTCACATAGAACCAGGACTTGAACCCAGGTTCTCTGATTCCAAATTTGGTGCTCTGACTGCTTCCCCAAAAGATCTAGCCTGAGCTATTGTACTCTATAGCTTCCACCCCTGACCAGACAGCACCAAGGAAATCGTTATCCCTGCATAGCATCCACACTATCCGTCTAAACAAAACCTTTATGGGAGCCATATTGGCAAAGCACAGCTGCCATAAATTTTATGTGGGGATAAAAATATGCTTGGAGGGGGTGTAAATTTTATATGGATATATAGATTTCAGAATCCAAACTTGACAAATTGATGGGACGGCCAGGGAGAACTGAATTCTCCTTTTAAAAAGGTGATAAAAATAATCCGAGGGCTGTAGACTCAGATAAAAATAAACGCACTACATAATGTATTTGATTTAATTTATGAAGCCCACCCGTTCTCTGGCCATTCTGTATAGCCTCACCGGAAGCTGTACTAGCATGCTCAAAGGCCGTGCTCTTGGGTTTATGCAGTGCTTCTCTTGCTAGACCTCTATGAGGTAGACAGAGTCAGTGCTGTTTTCATTTGACAGATGACGGAACCCATTACTCTTTCCACCACAGCAAGCTGCCTTTAGAATTTTAGAGACTAGAGGGACTTTAGGGTTCATATAGCCCAACCCTTTTGTTCTGACAGACATAAACTCAGGCCCCTAGAGCAGAAGTCAGAACTTGGAGCTATATCTAGCAACTCTTTGCTCTATCTCCCCAATGGCATCAGATTGCAAGGCTTTGATGTCAATGGAGAGTGTGTACATTAAGAAGTGACAAGATGTGGCAGCTGTGGAGATGTGGTTAGGTCAAGGATGTAGAGACTTTGAGGGCAAGGGGCATGCTTTTTGGCCTAGAGAAATATAAGTGGAAGGCTTCTAAGTTAGAAACAGGGACAGAGACAGAGATGGCAAGATGGTAGACAAGGCAGAAAGAATTGCTTTCCATACATGTCCATGCTTACCTGTAGCTTACTTGTAGTTGTTAGTGAGAAAGAACTAGAAATCTCTGGGAGTGATGAGATGTCAAATGAAAAAGCACGGACCATCAGGAGTTTCAGTTCTTAGGATAACTTAAGTCCTTCACCTACTCCATGGGGAAGAATTGAGTCCCAGGTTCTGAATAATTCCTGATCCTTTGTCAAAAACTTGTCCACGAAATGCTAGAACCATTAGTCGAATAACAATTAGGGACTTTGTGGCCTTTCCTACAGGCCATTTGCCTATTCATAGGATGTATGTCTATATGAAATTAAGAAACCAATCTATCTAGCTTGCCTCAGCAAAAAAAAGAAAGAAAAAAGAAACTGATCCATGTGTCCTATACTATGTGTGGACTGCCTGTATCTCCAAGAAGCTGTGGGTATGCAGCCATATGGTAGAAGGGTTAGTATGCATTCTTTTTCTGATTCCATTATTCATAAATTAGAGAATTATGTATAGTTAAGCCTGATGTGTCCATTCTCATGGAGAAAGGACACCATTATGCCAAGGTCACATGACTAAGTGTTAGGAAAATGCGGCAGGTTGAAGGAAGAGGTAGCTTTTGCCAGTTGGATAGAGGGTTATGAGCTAACTCTGGGTAAATTCAAACTAACAATCCCCTTTAGACTGAAGAGTGGGTCTAGAAGTTTGTCCACTCTCTAGGAACCACAAAGTGGTTTACCCTTTCCACTCACTAGGGTGAAGGGCAGTAATTACCAGGATAATTGCCATCTTGCCCACGTTTTGATTCTTCCTGTTAAATAAGATCCAGTAAGTAGCTAGCAGAGATACTTTATGGCTATCCATAGAATAACCTAGCTTGATGAGAACTTAAAAATGATCTTGTTTAACCTCTTAATTTAACAAAGGAGGGAACTGAGACCCAATTTTCTAGGTATTAAAGTTATAGGACACTATTGCTGAAAGAACTGCTGTTGCTTAAAAATTGCAAAGCCTATTCTTCCCTGCATTTTTAAAGGAGGAAATGGAAGCCCAGGAAGCACAAGGAGATTTCCCCAAAAAACTGGGTCTAGATGCCAGGTTTCCTAATTCTATAACTCCAGGCTGCCTCTCAGTTACTTTTTCCAGTCCTTCTTATTTGTAGTGCCTTCCCTGTTTTATATTCCTCGTTTATTCTTTAAATAGCTCACTTTATATCTTTACTTGCAAGTTATTTCCCCCATTAAATTGTGGGCTCTTTGAGGGCAGGGATTATATTTATCTTGCCAGTACTTAGTATAGTGCCTGGCACATAATAGGTGCTCACTAAATGTTTATTTACTGACTGACCTTTAAGGATTAGCTCTTGGGAGCTCCTAAAGGAAAATAACTGGGTCTTATGCTTCTTATACCTTGTCCCACTTTTAAGTTCCAATTATACAATTAGACAGAGTAGGTCTCCATAAATTCTTGATTAACTGGTTGATCAGGTTAGAGTTAAGAGCTCAGAGTTCTGGAGTTAATAGAACCAAGAACAGTCTAGAATGAAGGAAACTCAAGATAATATCTAGCAGGACTCAGTTGCTCAGCATGGACAGAATAATCCAAGGGAAACTTTTGGTTAAAGCACTATTTTTAAAATTTTTCAACTGTATGTAAAAGTTTATTTGTACAACATTTTATTGTAGTGAAATAAGGATATTACATAAGAAAATCCTCAAAAATTTTATTCAATCAGTTAATAAATATTATTTATTTTATATTATTTTATTTATTTATCAGTTAACAAATGCTTATTAAAACCCTAGTATGTGCTGAGCACTGTACTAGATGATGAAAGACAAAAGACATTAGCTCACGAGTGTAATGAAGGTGAGAAAATGCAAACAATTACATGCAAATGAGCTATATTGAGGTAAAAATCTATTTTTAAGGGCAGCACTGACTAAGTAACTGGGCCCTGGGACATGAATGGCTAGCCACAGAGATAGGAGACAGAATTCCATGTCAGAGAAATAGCAAGAAGATCAGTTATAAAATGAGGAGACTAGATTGTCTTTAAGGTCTCTTCAGCTTTGATGTTCTATGAGTCCTTGATCCTAAGACAGAACACAGTAATATTCTAGTTTCCATGATCAGTGAATCCAATGGGTCCAAACCCAAGTTTTATGTGGGGCCCCAGGAGGACGATTGTTACCCATGGGTAGGTAATCGATGAGGGAAGAGGTATCCCTTGAGTTACTTCCTGTTGTACAAGTAGGCATTCAGTAGTAAAGAGATACTGGACTGCAGATGCATACAGTGAAACATAATGAATGCTTCTCTTTTTTTTTTGGCTTCTTTTTCCTTTGTTACAAGTGACAGGGTGAGAATGATATTGGGAAATGATAATGATATGAAAAATAAAAATCAATGAAATAAGAATCAATCAAACATTTTGAAAAATAGAAATGAAGGGGGCACCAGGTTGTGAATGGCAGGCAGTTAGGTAATAGACATGGAGCAAATGTATGTGTAAGGAAGGTTATTTTGCTGGTCATATGTCGGGTAGATTGGAGAGGACAGAGCAGAGGCAAGAAGACTGGTGTCAGTGCTACAGCTGTAGTACAGGGAGGAAGTTGGGAGGACCTGGACTAGGCTGGTGGCAAGAAGGACGGAGAGGAAGTTCAGGGACACCAGCTGTACCCTGCATTAGGGATGGGTCCTGACCTCAGCTGACTCCATTAGACCAGATCTGAGTAGAACTATCATCATTGTTTGCTTCCCCTTCACAAGCAAGTAAATGCTGTGTGTCAACTCTCTTGGAAATTGAGTCACAACTTTGTGTGTCACAAACCCTGTGAATCTCTACCTCCCATCCTCCCTTCTGTAGACACAATGAACACGTGATGGGAGGAGACAGAAAGAGAACGGTCAATCAACTCTTATCGCCTAATATTGCCAGCCCTTTGGATGTATCCCACCATCGCACTGAATGGTCTGTCCCTGTCTCTAAGGCTGCTTTCCGCCTCCTGCAACCTGGTGCCTCTTCTACTTTCCAGGGCACTTAAGTCTCCCTGGCAGAAAAGCCAAATGGATCTTTCTCTTCCCTTCATCAGTGAGAGCTACAGTGGGAGCTTTCCATCCCTTCAGAAAGGCTTCATTTGGCCTCAAGCTTAGCTGCAGGAACAACCTTTTGCTTTCCTGCCCACTGAGTTCCTAAATCCATACATATCTAGCCCAACTTTTCCCCTGAGGAGCCCTGATATGGAGATGATATTTTTTTCCTGGAAGGCCTTAATTGTGGGAACGTGCACATTAGTTCAACAAAGGATGATGGGAAGTAAGAAGGAGGCTAAACTGTCAGGGTCATTGTGTTCATGTAGAACAAAAATCTTTGCCAAAATGGAATAATGACCGTATCTTAGCTAAAGCAGGCTGTCATACATTAAGCGAGTGTTCTTGGCAGGAAGGCGGTCACACGTTGCCACGATTCATGGATAGCTACAGACACCTAACCAAAAAAGTTGATTTCATCTGATGTTACCAGAGGGAGCCAGGTGCTTAACAAAGCCAACATCCCCAGCACTGAATCGTGTCTTAAATAATCTTTCTCTCTTTCCTCTGTTACTCTTATCTGTTTCTCAGTTCCCCTTTCCCACCGCCTGCCCACCCTATCCTCATCTCATTGCCAGATGCTGCGGAGGCAGCTCCCTTTTCTCAAAGGATTTCTCTGGGATTTGAGAAGTATGTTGATATACATCCAGGTAAAGCCTAGTGGTGCAGAGGAAAGAGGCAAAGGATCTGGGTTCAAGTTTTAGCTTCTCTATATACTACCCGTGTAATCTGAGTGAGCTTCTTCCCCTCCCAGGGACTACTTTTCCTCATCTGAGGGAGGAGGGACAATGAGCACTTCTTTCAATGCTAAGTCTATGAGGGATCATCATGGATAGAGCTCATTTCTGTGTCATGGTACCAGTTATCCACTTCCAGCCCCATTTGCTTTAACTTTGAAGAGGCTCACCCAAACAACAATTGGTATGAAAAAGATCTGGGGGTTGCAGTTGACTGCAAGCTCAATATTATTCAACAGTATAACACTTTAGCCAAGAAAGCTAATTGTAACTCCAGGTTATACATTATCCAGAACAAGTGAGAACACAGTCCTTTATTATCTGTTCTGCTTAGAACCTATCTAGAGATCTGGATTCGGTTCTGGGAAATGAATTTCAGAGGGAACATTGGAAAATGGAGTCTATCCAGGAAGTGGTAATCAGCATGGTAAGAAAACTTGAAATCAGTAGTTTCAAAGTCAAATTGAAATGGGGGTACCACTAAACTGGACATGAGGATCCTTGCCACCAGCACATACTGACTTCTAGATTTAAATGATCTCTATTCTATTGTCTTTTTAATATTGCTAACTAGTTTCTGATTCCATTTTAATCTGGTTTGGGCTGCACTCATATTGCAGTCTACATGTGGGCTGCAGACCTTGTGTTTGACATCTTCTCTCTGAACCATACTGAAAGAACTAGAGATGTTTAGCCTAGAGAAGAGATAAAGGGAAACATGCTCTCTGACTTCAAGTATTTGACCTGACAGTGGAGAAGAGGGTTTGAATCTATTCTATTTGGCCCCAAAAGGCAGAGGTAGGAGCAATGGAGAGAAGATTCAGAGAGGCAAGAAAAATCTTTCCAGCTGACACCTGTCAATGGAAGTCTTTAACTGGAGACTTCTTGGAAGAGTTGTACAAAGAGAGTTTCTGCTCAAGTACACATTGACCATGAGTAGTCTGTGAGCTCCTTTCCAACAGCCAGATTCGTATTTTGGGGAACTCATTCCCCAATAGCATCCTCTTTTGTCTACTCATTTTAGCAAGGTAATGACGGTTGGATTTTGGAAAAGCTTTGAGTATAGACTCAGTGCACGTTGTATCTTTTGTTTAGAAATTAGCGTAGCTACACTTATTCAGGCCAGGGGGTTGACCACCAGAGGACCACAGGGGGAAGGGGAGATGGCAATTTATGAAGGCCATTTCTGGAGGCATGAACTATAATCTCTATCAGTGGATCAATGAAATAATCGATTGTGGAAGAGTTTTGTCCTGCTGCTTTCCAATATAGCTGCCCCCCTTGGGAATGATGGTAAGGTTTTTAAGGAACTAAAGAGCCTTGACAGTCCAAACACTGGCCTTTGAATTCCCAACTGCAATTTCTTCTATAAAACTCTATTGTCTCGTGGAATGAGAGAGGTGCTTGGAAAACATAATTGGTCATTGCTCATTTTATTGTGAGTTCATAGAGTGGAGAAGGAAATTAAAAGACAGAATTTAAAGAACCACTAAACCAGAACACTGAATGTTGGACAACTGATGGAAGGAATAATAATAATAACATTTATTAAACATTTATTATGTGCCAGATAGTGTGTTAAATGCTTTACAATTATTATCTCATTCAATCCTCACAACAGTCCTGGGAAATTAATGCCATTATTATCCCTACTTTACAGATGAAAAAAAAAACTGAGGCAAATTGAGGTTGAGTGACTTGTTCAGGGTCATATAGCTAGGAAGTATCTGAGACTAGATTTGAATTTGAGTTTTCCTGACTCCAGGCTCAGCATTCTATGCACTGAGCCACCTAGCTACCTAAAAAACATGACCCATGGATAATAATAACAGGCAATCCATCCCCAAATCATTTGGCATTTTCTAATAACATTTAAGTGTAGGTATCTGATATTACTGAATCCATAAGTCTTTCAAAGAAAAGAATTAAATTCCATTGCCCAGTACTGACTCAGAAGGAGCTGTCCTGATTATCTCTCTTGAGTTGCACTCCTCTTCTCTGCTCCATTACTACACCCTGAGGATTGACTGCATTGCTTCAAGAACTGATACATAATATTGGTTTGAAGCAGAGCTGACTTCAGTCACTGCAGTTGCTGGCTGCCATGGTACTAGAGACAGGTGGGCATCTGATTGATATTTTTTCTTTTCTATATTTGATTGGAAGGCAGGTAAGTTCAGTTAGACTCGGTTTCCTCATCTGTAAAATGAGCTGGAGAAGGAATGACAGATCACTCCAGTATCTTTGCCAAGAAAACCACAAATAGAGTCATAAAGAGTCAAATGTGACTGAAAAAAATGATTGAATAATAACAGATTGGACCGGGATGAAGTAATAAAAAAATTTATTTTCATTTATCTTGAGAAAACACCAAGTATCACTGATTCTCATTATGCATCAATAAATATTTAAAAGAAAATGGTTAGAGAAGCTATTCTTGGAAAATTGAAAAATAATTGCAAATTCAAAAATCTCATGAGAATCACAGGGTCTGGGTTGGGAAAAACTGGATGAGAGTTGGCATTCAAATACATTAATGGACTGGAACATTGGGCCAGATTGTGAATGCTCACACTTGAGTTCAAAGATTCAAACTTCACAAGTACCAGTGGGTTGGGCTTGCTTAGGCAACAGTTTCTCTGGGAAAATATCTGGATACTTACATGAACTACAAATTCTGTAACAGACAAGAGTGTGATCTGGCAGCCATGAAAATTAAATACAATGGTACGCTACGTTAAGATAGAGGTTGGAACCAGGAAGAGAAGGGGATAGACCTCCTAGACTCTGCATTAGTTGTAGCACATCTTTTATAGGCTATTTATTCAGTTCTGGACAGCCCATGTTAGGAAGAATATTGCTAAAATGGAAAATGTTAGGGCAGCTAGATAGCAAAGTGGAAAGAGCATCGGCCCTGAAGTCAGGAGGACCAGAGTTCAAATCCAGCCTCAGACATTTAACACTTCCTAGCTATATGTCCTTGAATAAGTCACTTAACCCCAATTGCCTCAGCAAAAAATAAAATGAAATGGAAAATGTCCAGTGGAAGCGATCAGATGGCGAATGGCAGAGACAAAAGTAGGAATTTTTGTGTCTGGGGCAAGGGGCAAAGACCCCAGAATATAATGAAGCTACTTCTGGGGATGGTGAATTTTTCTTTAAGAAATGGGCCATTTGGTACTTTCCTATTTAAAGGATTACTTTTGAGGGTTGGGTGCTAAGGTGGATTGTTTGTTCATATTTAATGACCATAGGGTATAGGTGGAAATGGTAATGATTACCGTAGTCAGAAAGAGATTAATTTGGGGAGGGAATTGAAAGAGGACTTGATAAACTGGAGAAGGTCCAGAGGAGAGTGAGCTGGGTGTTCAAGAGTCTCAAGTTCATGCTGTGAGGTTCAGTTGAAGTTAAGGGGGGTGTTTAGCTTAGAGAAGAGAAGACTATGGGGAAAAAGAATAGCTGTCTTCAGGGATTTGAAGGCCTGTTCCTTGGAAGATCATGGGATTGTAGTGTTAGAACTGGAAGGGATTCTAGGAGACCAGTGAATCCAGTCCCTTCATTTTCTGGATAAGGAAACTGAGGCACAGCAAAGTTAAGGGATCTGTCTGGGATTAGATTTGTTCTGCTTGGTCCAAGACTGTTGAAAGGTGAGGAGTGTTCAGAGAGGGCAGTGCAAATTCATTCTCCACGTAAGAAAAAATAGAACAAAACTTCCTACTGAGTCAACCTGTTTAGAAGTGGAATTCATTACCTCTATTGTTTGTGGGTTCCCTCTCATGGAAAGTCTGCAAGCCAAGATTAGATTTTGGGGGCATAAGCTGAGGTCCTTTCTGACACTGCCATTTGGTAATTCTTGTCTATTTGTGGGAAAAAAACCTGCTCCCATTTTTTTGCACGCCTTTTAATGTCCAAATCACTTTTTCCCCACGACAATTCCAGGAAATAGGTAGTGTGAGAATTATTGGTACTATTTTCCAATTGAGGAAACTGTGACTGGGGTAGGAAAGGGGGGGGGAATAACTTGGCCAGAGTCACAAAGTATCAGAGTCAGGGCTCCATTCCAAGTTTCTCCTGACCCCAGATCCTGTATTGTTCCCATTATACCATATGGTTGCTCTTCATATGATAGACTTCCTTCCTTTCCCCTTCTTCCTTGTTCTCTCAGGCCCGAGAGATGTGGCTGAGCTGGTTGCTACCACTTCTTCCCCCTCACTGATCAGGAACCAAATTATCCTATCCATTGCTTGGTGCTTGACAAATCTATTACTTAACAAATGGACTAGGAATCTTAGCCAATGGCCTGGGGACCAGAAAGGCTAATCTCATTCTGCGTAGCATTGATCAGGGCAAGGAAACAACACAGAGAGCATCCTTGAATGGACTCCTCGCTTAGATCGTTGTGGAAATGAAATGTGTTAAGGGTCACAGAACAGGATGCTGAAGGAATGGGTTCCTCAGGAGAAAGAGGAACTGCAGAAGACAGGGCAACTGGCCAGTACCAACCATTTAGACAATTCTGAGAATCTCTTTAAGGTCTTCTGCATTATCTAGGTTCTTTTTGATCTAGAAAGGTCACAGGTGCTCAGGTGAATGACTAGAAGGAATCAGGCTGTCACTTTGCTCTATTTAGAACATTCAAAGAAGTCCATTGGAGCCCAGTTCTGAGTTTGTAAGTATCAGAGAAAGCAGTGGGGGCAGAGAGCTAAGTCATGCAAGGCACAGGAGGGTCCATCTGCCACACATAGGCTTCCACTCAGAGGCAGATGGGGGAGATGTAGTTCCGGTGGAGAAACTCAGCAAGCTTCCTAATTGGAGGATGGGATTTGGATGGGTGGGTAGCATAAAGGGAGAAACCGGTCCAATGGTCTGAGGGTTTAGCGGCCCCGAGAACTGGCCCTCAGGTGATCCCAGGGGTTGGGTAGACAGTAAAATCAGACATAGCCAAGGGAACGAACAATTTTCGGTCGTGATTACCCAACAGATGAGCAAATTAAGGGAGTTGAGGTGCAGACCTGGAAAGTAAAAAATGGAATAGATCATTTGTGACACCACTCTGAGATTTCAATCAGGATATTACCCAGCAGATGCGTACACGTTAATAGGAAGGAAAGGAACAGGCTGCATTTTTTTCTCCTTCTTTTTGATTTAGAATGAGACCTGAATTGATTTCTGAATAAACTCCCCAAAGAGGCAAACCTGATAAGATGAATATTGAGGTCATTAACTTGCAGGCAGGCAAAAAAAAATATTGTTAATTGTTTCTTTGTACAGTGTCGGTGGAGAAAGCAAACCATGGAGATGATTAGTCTTCAATAAAGAAAATGGGGCTGGGTTTAAAGGGATATCTTCATTATTTGGCTTCCAAATGGTAGAAGAGAAGGCCAGAGGTGAATGGAGTCATACTAGTCATCAGTGAGCAAGATGGGTAAGAGAAAAGTGATTTCTTACTATTTAATGTCATGCCCCGATTTGAACTGACCTACCTTGTCTATCCCTTTTTTTCAGACTTGGTTATAGCTTTTCTGGTGTCTTCCTCAAGTACGGAAGCTGGAGATCTTTAGGATTTAGCAATATGATGGGACCATAATCAGGGTAGAGAACAGTTCAATGACAGGAAAGTCCATTAGAGCCCGGTTCTGGGTTTGTAAGTGGCAAAGAAAGCAGCGGGGTCAGAGAGACATTGTTCCAGGCATAGGAAGCATCTTGAGCTATAGATAGACTATCTGCTGAAGCAGAGGTCGTGGATGTGGAATTTCCAGGGGGAGAAAATGTACCTCCAATTTTTCTTTATACAGGCTGGGGACTATGGGTGTGGAGCATGGTATATACTGTCTTGGTTACTTTGGATGAACCGCTCACTCTCATCTTTTTGTATTATTGGTTACAAGAGATTTCTTTGGGTAGGGGAGAGGGATAGACTCGGTTATGAAGGTTATATCAAAACAAAAGTCATCAGCAATTTTTAAAAAGCAACCAAATCCCCTGTAATTTTGTAGGGGAAGAGAATGAGAAATGATTTCCCCAAAGTTAAGGAAGGACTACCTTATTACACAGGTAGTAAGCACCAGAGCTGACATTTGAACCCAGAGTCTCGGCCTCCAGATTCGCCCCTCTTTCCATTGAATCACATTGCTTCCCCTGACCTCATGGGCCGTCTTCCCTGGGGCCTTCTGAGAAAGATCAGCCCTGGGTTTCCAGGGACGGAGGCCCTCTAAATGCCCCAAGATGCTCCCCAAGGGGATCAGTAGTAAAACTTGTTAATTGCCCTCATGTTCCTGACTTTTTGGTGTCTGGCCCACCACCAGGAACTCGAGTTCAGCACCACAGAGTAATGATGAAAAATGTCACTGGCAACTCTTCTCTGTCAATAACCAAGCTCATCTTTCTGTGCTAGTACCACTTTGCAGGCAGCCCACATTTCAAATTCAGTTAATCTTGAAATAATTCAAAAATCAAAGATATACCAGATTGACTCACTGCGTATTCAGAGAAGACGGGGAGGACGGGGCGGGGGGGAAGAAGAGGGGGGAGAATCCGATATGAGAATCCAAAGAAGAGACCCTGGTTTTCATTTGATTGGAATTGTTTTTAGACCACACAAGGACACACTGAATACTAAGACAGACTGACCGTCAGCAAAATGGTAGCTGGTGATGTCATATTTTCATTCTCTACCCAGAGGCATATACACTACTCTCAGGTCCTAGCTGTTTGGGTTGCTTGTCTTTCTGTGTATTTATTTTATCTTATTAGCTTCCCATTTCTATACTTCATTTCCCTGATTATCTTTAGTTTTGCTGCATAGGATGGAGAGTTAGTCAGGAGGCAGTCCCAAGTATGAGACTTACAACTTGTTATTGTAGCTCCTAGTTGCAATCCCGATCTCCAGGTGACCCTGGCTTCAGGTTCCAGGGACTTGGTAGGTTCATGATTACCAAAAAAACCTAACTCATGAGCCCCCACTGATGTATCTACCCTTATTGATCAGAGGACATAGTTCAAAGCAAAGCCATTTCAGGAAATGACATAATAAGGAAGGTAGCGATAAAATATAAATCTAGAGTTCAGTCTCCACAAATGTACGTACCATCAGTGCAAAGAGAGGTCACATAAAGGGAATACTCATAGAGGGGCGCACGTGTAGGGGATACTTGTGTTCAGAGCACACACATGGAAGTGAAATGTGTATCTCCTTTGTTTCAGGCTCTCTGATGACTTCTGGTTCTATTACAGCACTTCTCCCAGAGTCTCTGCTGGATCTGACAGATGCTGCTCCACTGGATGTGTAGTATTCACCAGATGTGTAGCTAGATGCTGTCAGGTACAGCCCCATTGTATATGTGGTTTTCAAGCTTCTCTCTGCTTCCAGCTTCTGGCTCAGCTGAACTTCTTGGCTATGTTTTTCTTATGAGATGAGGTGATACTGCTTTGGCCTTTTAGTTAAAATCCAGAGATCTTTTAGAAAGAGAGCAACTCTTGTCTCAGGCTAGCAAAAAGCCTTTTCTCTCTTGGTCCCTTGAGAGTCTTGGCTGGGTACAGGAGAGTTTCAGCCTCAGATGCTAAGTTCTTTAATACAAGGATCATGGTACTTCCAGATAGATAAAGCTACCAGGTTCAATCATTTCTTGGGACTAACCTTCATGGTTTCTGGACTTTGGAGATCTTCACAAATGACTTTGCCTTGTGATGAACATTCCCTAGACCTTCTCTTTTTAATTTAGGGAGACTGGACAATAAACTACAAGAGGTACTGGCCCAGTAGTGATCTCGTTGCTACAGTATCATAGATCCAATGATTGAATCCAATGCAGAATGGACTCTTAGAGTTTGGAGAGCCCTTGGAAGGCATCTAATCTAACCCTTAGTTTACAGAAGGTGGAAAGGAGTTTGGCCCTTATTTGATGGAGTTAGCCATTTTATTAGAGTTCTGAGGCAGTATTAGGTATTAGAATGAAAACTGCATTTGGGAATCTAAGGCCCTAGATCCAAATCCTCATTTTGCTCTTTATATCTTACATGACTTTGGATAGATTTCTTTTTTAAGACTGTCTTCTCAGGGGCAGCTAGGTGGCGCAGTGGATAGAGCACCAGCCCTGAAGTCAGGAGGACCTGAGTTCAAATTTGGTCTCAGACACTTAACATTCCCTAGCTGTGTGACCTTGGGCAAGTCACTTAACCCCAATTGCCTTAGCAAAAAAAAAAGACTGTCTTCTCATTCACAAATTACAGACTACATGAGGGGCCAGCTAGATGATTTCTAGATTTGTTGCAAAGGTAGAAATGGGATTCAGAAATGTAACTGATAGGATTTTATCTCAGAGGGCCAGCATCTGTTGAGGGCATGGTGGCACGTAACACTTCCTCCTTTTGGTGGTGCATTTTGCCTTGAGTAAATGAATAAATAAATGAGTGAAAAAGGATTTATTAAGTATTTACTATGTGCTGAGCACTGTATTCACCATTGAATATAAAACTATAAAAGAAAGACAGTCCTTGTTTTCAAAGACTTGGTTTTTCCTAATTCTAATAAGAAGGAATAATTTGATCTGGAAGTCACAGATGGTGAGTAGAGGTATCAGGCAGTGGATCGCCTTGCCTTTTCCAGGAATGATGTTGTTGGTTTAATTGTTATTCTGAGAGCTGGAGGTGGAAACGGGTAGGGGGTAGGGCAAGAAGATGGCGGAGAAATTGTCTGGGAACAACTAGATGTGGCAAACTCCCAATCAGGAGAACAAGATCCTGGAGGTCAGTAGCTAGGACAGCAGAAGTGAGGTGGACACTAGAGTGGCTTGCTTGGAACATAGCCCGAGTGCCATATACTTCCTCTGAATCCTTTTGTGAGGGCACTTAATGGCCTTCCATTAAGATATTTGAAAAGCTTAGCTCACAAGACAGAACACATTGGATTGAGAGGGGATGATTTTATTCATCAAATTCCTAGAACCTTGTTTTTCCTTGATCTGGGTCATTTCAGCCCTCTTCTCCCTTGCTCATCTCTCTTCTCCTTTCTTCCTTTTCTCTTGCTTCCTTTCCTGCTATTTTTCCTTTTGCTCCCTTTTTCATCCTCATTTTATCCCTCTTCCTTCTCCATCTCCTTCTCTCTCTCTTATTCCTTCTTCTCTTCTCCTTTCTCTCCACCACCCTTTTCCCTGTCTTTTCTTCCCCCTTTCCTCTTACTGATGTTCCTATTTCTTTCTTCATTTCTTTCTCTCCTTTTCATTCATTCTTTCCCTTTTCTCTCCCTTTTCCTTTCCTCCTTTCCAGTCTCTTTCTCCTTTTCTACTCCTTCCCTTTCTCTTCTGATTTCCTCTCTGTTCTTTTTCTTTTTCTTCTTCCTTCTCTTTTCCTTGTTTTTCCTTTTCTTTCCTTTACTTCTTTTCCTTTTCCCTCTCCTCCATCTCCCCTTATTCTTTTCTTTCCTCTCCTCTCATTCTTTTCCTTCTTATTCTTCCCTTCCCCTCATTCCCTTTTCCCTCTCATCTCCCTCCCCTTCTCTTTCTTTTCCTTCTCCCTTTTCTTTACCCCCTTCCCCCTTTGCTTTCTTTTCTTTCCTTATTCTGCCAGGCCCTGCTGTAGCTCAGTCTCAAGGCCATGTGTGGCTCCCCAGGGGGAGTTACTCAGATGCTTGGGGCACTCAGAGGGAAGACAAAGGCCTCTTAACCTTGGCAGAATGCATGCTTTCCCAGAGAAATACTCTGCAGGCCCCTCAAGTGGCCTTCTGCTCATCACAAAAGTAGGTCTTTGATAGACTCAGATGGAAGTGTCTGGCTTGTCTATTGCTCAAAATAGGGCCCTTCTCCTTGAGGTTCCCTGCCCCCAGAGTCTTGTGCTTGTCAATAGATGACGCTTTTAAAATCCTTTTAGCTATCTGTGATCGAGGGTCCAAATGACACCGTGGCAGGTGGTTTGCATCAGGGATATTGTGGACCCAAGCAGAGTGAGAGAGAAAAACACGAGGAAAAAGAGACTGTAGCCATGAGGCATATGGGAAGGACACTGGGTATGTCATAACTGTTCAGTGTCTGTTTCACTATACTTGGGGGGCAGTTGTCACAAACTCACAGAGACCCAGAGTGGCTGAGTTGGAAACAGAATAAAGCCCCACTAAGCTAGGCCAACATATGTCTGTTTATTCAGCAAGGTGACCCCAGAGCTGGGGACCACAGACAGAGATACACACGTGATTGCTCCTTCCTGGGGCATGTGGCTAGATTCAAGGCATGGAAGGGAAGGTAGCGATCAGGGAGTCATAGAATCATGGAAGTGTCCTGAGAACCATGGAAATCAGAGACAAGCAGGGTGACCAAAAATAGGGCTCAGGAAAGCTGGACATCTGAGTCAGAAGCCAGTGTTCAATCAGGAACAGCAGATGGGACAGGGGTCATTGTTACAGCTGAAATAAATTTCCTCTTACTTGGGATTCTGCATATACTCAGTGTGAACCACTGAGATGATGTGATCATGGTACCAGTAACATAGTGCCCTGGAGAGTGTAGTGTGCTGTATTGGGAGTCAGAGCACCTAAGTTTGGATTCTCGGTTTATCTTCTTCCTAGCCATGAGACCTTGGACAAATCACTGTTGCACTCCATGAGTCCTCCTCTGAGACCTTTTGTTTTTAGATCTATGAGACGATGAACTCAAAGCAGTTGTTTTGATAGGCTCAGATTGTTAGCACGATCAAGGAGGCAGGGCGGTTGAGCTAGGGCATGGGCAGGAAGGCTGCAGATGCTATCCATGGTCATAATGCTGGCAACAGCTTTTTGTCCCTTTTGAGACAGACTCCAGGTTAGAATCCAGACTCCTTCTTAAACTGTAACTGAGGAGAGTTGGGGGGAGCTTAGGGCTCGTTGTGGCTGAGAAGGGGGGATCTAGAGGGTTTGGTTGCCTGGGATCACGTTCTCTGTATGCGAGTGTTTGTGCTCCCCTGGGCTTTGTGGATCCCCGGGGAAATTTTGTCTGCCAGGCTGGGCTGCCAGCTGCACTGAAGGCTTGGGCAGTGATGACTATCTGCCACACAGTTAGTGACAACTGTGCTTTTGACAGCATCTTTTGAGCAGATAGACAGATTTTGGCCCGATGCAAGGAGAAAATTCCCAGTGGTGAGTTACCCAAAAGTGGAATGGCTGCCTCAGAAGCTAAGAAGTGACATTCATCTAGTGCTTTATATTCCCTATCTAACTTGAGCTGCCCAGAAGTCCCCCTCCCCCAGAAGTCTTCTGGCTGGATGACCACTTGTCAGAGTTTAGGGGACCCTGACGTCACTTGCTTAAGAGGACTCTCTGCTTCGAAGTCTGGGCTGTGGCTAAAAGGGAACGCAGGAGGATTCGAACAGGATGAGTCGGCTGCTATTTGCAATGTTAATGGAATTGAAGAAAGTAATATTAATAACGGCAGTAGCAGTGACACAGTGGACAGGGGCCTGGCTCCAGAATTATTGATTCGTCTCCGAGACCCTCCATTTGTCTGCCCTTGTCTGGCTCTGTCCGGTTTTTGTCTGTGCCCTTTACTGTGCTGCATTAGCTCAGGGTGGGGGCTCAGCTCATTAGAGAGGGGAGCACTTGGGCACGACAGTTTCCAGGCCAGTGGCTTGCCTTTCCTTACCAGAAGAATGTATGTGTCCCTCTGTTAGGCCAGGCTGCCCGAGTTTAACTTGCTTCTGGTTTTTGACTCTCATGAAAGATTGGTTCTGAAATACAAGCAGCTTCTCTGTTTGTGGGGTAATTCTGTTTTCTGGAGCCCTGAACAGGACATCAGAAGACTTGATGTGAAGGACAGACCTGCTGTGTGGTCTTAAGCAAGTCATTTCCCTTCTCTGGATTTTTTCATCTGCAAAATGGAGACAACGATCCTTGCTCTCCTGATCTTCCATGCTCTTGAGAAGATACCATGGGTGTTGACTGTTAAGGTGACTTGAAGCACATAAAGAGTTATAAATTAAAGTGGGAAAAATTAAAAAAAAAAACATTGAACTGACCGGCAATCAGGGAAACTGAATCTGAATCCAGTCTCTGACATTTGTTTCTGGTGTTACTTTGAACAAATAGCCAATCCTCTTTGACTCTTAAATTCCTAATCTGTCTAATGGGGAGAGGGTGAGACTTAGACAAGGTATCTCTAACTAAGGTCAGCTCTATCATATTATACCTGCAATTATAATATTCTTACAGAGCTTTCGTGGGAAGTAGCATTTGACTTGAGCACAAGCCTTTTCTCTGCTACTTACTTGTTGGATCATCTTAAGCAAGTTTCAGTTTCCCCCTCTGTAACATGTGGATTTGAATTTGATGGACTCTAAGGCTCCTCCAAGCTCTAAGCCTTATGATCTTAATTCACTTTGCCTCAGTGTCCTCATCTGCAAAATTGGGATAATAATACCCATACAACTACCTACCTCACCAAAAAGGAAAGAAAATTAGGTTAAAAATCATTTTTACAAGTACAAGATGGGAGCAGGATTAGATAGATTAGAGAGGAGTTTTTCTGAAAAAGAACTAGGAGCTTTAGTAGACTGCAAGTTCAATACGGGGCAGCCATGTGATACGGAAGCTTAAAAAACCAAGACAATAGCAGGCTACATCCAGGGTTGGAGAGAAGCTTATTTTAACTGAATAATATGTTTAGTTCTTTCTGGACATTGCCATTTAGAAGGACATTGGCAATCTGGAGAACATCCAGAGGAGGGCAGCCAGGCTGGTGAAAGGCCTTGAAACCCTTCCATATGAAGATCAGTTGATGGAACTGAGCATGTTTAACTAGGAAAAGATGCAGGGGGAACATCACAGCTGTTTAAAAGTACTTCAAAGACTATCTTGTGGAAGAAGGGCAAGTTGCTGTCTGGCTACAGAAGTCAGAACCAGGAGGAATGAGCAGAAGTTGTAGAGGGGAAGATTTTGGTCTGATGTAAAAGAAAAACTATCTAATCTAATTGTGTTAATGAAGTCACCAAGCAGCATGATGGTCTGTGATGAAGCTTGACTGACGGTCTCCTTCCCATCCCTGCACACCTTTCCCTCAACTCCCTGTTATTGTTATTTGTTTGTTCATTCAGCACCTTGCCCTCTATTGTCTAAGAGGGACTGTTCATCTTTTAAATAAATCTGTGGTAAGCTAATAGCCTGGGCAGCTAGGTGGTAATGTAGTGGTTAGAGTGCTAAGTCTGGAGTCAGGAACAGTTAGGAAGATGCCTTTTCCTGCATTCAGATGTGGCCTCAGACACTTTCTAGTTCTGTGTCCCTGGGCAAGTCACTTCACCCTGTTTGCCTCAGTTTCCTTATCTATAATTGAGCTGGAGAAGGAAATGGCAAACCACTCCAGTATCTCTGCCAAGAAAATCCCAAATGGGATCACAGAGAGACAGACACAACTGAAAGTTAATAGCCAATAGTGGGTAAAGTGGGTAAGGTGTTCTGCCATCCCACCAGATAGATGTATTTAATGGAGGACATCTGGAGACATAGTGTTATAGCATCAAAGGAGGAACTATCTAATGGTGTGAATCTCCTTCTATGGCAGGTCAGTGGGGAACATGTTTTGGGGTAGGGAGGCTAATTACCATCAAATTTCATCATAGTGATTCCTCTCAAATTTCTCTATTCTGACCAAAGGCAGAGCTGACTCCACTTTCCTTGGGGAGTATGGGATTATGGACTTGGAGTCAGAAGATCTAGGTTCAAGTCCCAGATCTGTTGATGACTAATTTTGTGAGCTTCATTTCCTAAATCCGAGTCTTAGTTCTCATCTGAAAAAATAGAGACAATCATAATGACCCTAAGTAGTTAACAGACTTTGAAATATCTGTGTGAAAATGTAAAGAGCCAAATAATAAAAATGATGATGATGATGACGGACATTTATAGAGTTTCAAAATTTGCAAAGTGCTCAATATAGATTATCTCATCAGTTTCTTAGTAACTCTGTGCTAGTATTATTCCCATTTTATAGGGGAGGAAACTGAGGCTCAGAGAGTCAATTGTGTGACTATGGGCAAATCACTTAATCTCTCTGAACCTCAGTTCCCTCATCTATAAAATGAAAGCCTTAGCCTAGAGGGCTTCTGAGATACTTTCTAGCTTCAGATCTGTGATATGTTTCAGAGGCAGGATTTAAACCCAGGCCTTTCTTTTTTATATATAGATTTTATTTTTCCAAATGCATGTAAAAATAGTTTTCAACATTCATTTTTGTAAGACTGTGTTCTAGATTTTTCTCCCTCCCTTCATTACTTCCCCCTCTCCAAGAGAGCAAGCAATCTGATATAGGTTAAACATGTACAGTCTTTAGTTTGTGATTCTGTGCAAGAAAAATCAGATCTAAACAGAAAAAAAAACCGTGAGAAAGAAAAACAAACAAACAAACAAACAACAACAACAAAGGTGTAAATCCTATGCTTTGATCCACATTCAGTCTCCATAGTCTCTCTCTTGATGCAGATGGCTCTTTCCATCCCAAATCTGTTGGAATTGTCTTGAATCACTGCATTGTTGAGAAGAGCCACATCCATTAGAGTTGATCATCACATAATCTTCTTGTTGCCATGCACAATGTTCGCTTGGTTCTGCTCACTTTGCTCAGCATCAGTTCCTGTAAGTCTCTCCATGTCTTTCTGATATCATCCTGCTGATCATTTCTTATAGAACAGTTATGTTCCATTACATTTATATACGATAATTTATTCAGATGTTCCCCAGCAGATGGGTATCCACTCAATTTCCAGTTCCTTGCCTCAACAAAAAAGGCTGCTACAAACTTTTGTACATGTAATCCAGGTATTACTGCAAATTCAGTCATTCTTCATTAGAGAAATAGCTACTAATCGATTCTTCTCTCCTGTGATTCCCTAAATTTCTTGGCTTCTTGGGCCTTGGGCATATATGGTTCTCTCCACGTAGACTGTGCCCCAAGGCCATCACACATGACTTGGGCCTTTGCTCTCTACCTCAGAACCACTGGACTCCAGGCAGCCCAAAGCATAATACACAAGACAGACCTTGACCAAGGTGCTTCTTCTTGAAATCAATTAAAAGAAGCTTTGAACAAGGTCCCGTTAAGCGATACTGCCTAGGTTCTCTCTTTGTTTTTGGGAGTAGGGGTAGTTGAGGCAGTCTTTGGAGAACTCAGTGGCACAGAATCTCCCCATTGAAAGGACTCCCAGCCTTGATTATATTTCTCTGGATACTTTTTAGCTTTTTAAAATGTCATCTCTAAAATATGGTACCCAGAAGTGAACACATTACTGCAGATGCAGTCTGATTGGGACAAAGGCAGGGAATGCTCAACTCCCTGGTCCTGGACACCCTAGATTGTGTTGAACTTTAAGAAGCCTATTGCTAATTGAGCCCTTTGTTAGGTCCTAGAAGGGTGGCAATCTGCATTGGTGGAAGTGGTGCCCACACCCTTGGATTTCCATACTGGCAGGAGATGGTTAATCTTGTTTCCTCCCCAGACCTTTCAGCTGTTCCAAGTCCCCAGCAAAATGAGGCACTGTGTGCTGGGTGGGACACATCATCTTCTATCTTCATGTAAATGTTGGCTAATCTAGATCCCCTTGTCTTCTAGGAGAATCAAATTTAACCTTTTTCCATCTGTGGCACTTCTCTGATTTTCCTGGAAGGCTCCCTTTCACACTCCCTCTTCACCGGCTTATCTAGTTCCTTCTGCCAGGATTGTTCTCTCCCACAATCCCCTCCTGTGGTAAAATTACTCATCCCTCCAGGCCCACCTGCTCTGTGTAACCTCCCCTGACCCACCCCTCCCACAATCTGGTTTCTAACACTTTCTAGTAACATAGAGATCACCGTATTTTTATAAGACCTCTTCAAAGTATTCTGGTTTGATGTTCATCTTTCCCTCAACAATTAACCACATTGTTCCCGGCTAAATCTCCATTTTTCTCTGGGCCTCCAGTTCCCTATCTGTCAAATAGGGGAGGAATAGATAATGTCTGTTCCTTCCTCCAGCCTTGATGATGGCACTTGGTATCCTTCCTTGACATTGCCATGACACTTCCTAGATTCCCTGTATTTTTCTCAATTCAACACCTATCTGCTAAGTGTCCATACTGTGTTCTATGCCCTGAACTAAATGTTAGAAAAAAAGGACGTGGACTCTGCCCTTGGGGGTTTCACAAAATGTACCCTCTAAAAATCAATTAACCAAGTATTTGTTTAACACCTACTCTGTGTCAAGCACTGCACTAGGAGCTGGGCATATAGAAACAAAAGGGAAATCACCCCTGCCCTCGAGGAACCTCCAGTCTTATAGGAGATAAGTACAATATTAGGTAGACTGTGATGTGGGCAAAGAGAAATCTAACTAGGGGGTTCTGGGAAAACTTCATATATGCCTTGTTTCTCCTATTGCAATATGACCTTCTTCAAGGCAGGAAGTGTCTTATCACTGAATGTTTAGCACAGTGCTTGACACAGAGTAATTATTTTTCATTCATTTGAAAGTTCGGGATCAATCTCTTACACCTGGGCTGGATTAGAGAAGGCTTCTTGGAAGAGATGGTACCTGAATTGATTTCTGGACAGCATTGTGGAGAGAGCTGGCCCCAGACATGAGCAGTGGCTTCACAATTGACTAAAGGCTAGAAAGGGCAGAAATAAAAAAATAAGGATAGTTAATAGTTCATTTTGGCCAAATTGTAGAGTACGTGAAGGATGGCAATGAGGTAGTTGGGAACCAGAGTATGGGAACCAGCCTTTAGGAACTTGCCTAAGTAATTTGCATTTTATCCTTGAGGTAATAGTGAGCCACTGAAGTTTTTTGAACAGGAGAGGGGCATGGGTTTTAGGAAGATTGGTTTTTAGCATCTGCCTGAAGAATGGATTAACAAAGGGAAAGACCAGATGTAGGGAGACTAATAGACAGAGGTAGAGAGTGTTATTATTTCTACTTTACAGGTGAAGGAACTGAGGCTGAAAGGAGTTACCCAGCAAGCCAGCCAGTAAGTGTGCGAGGCACGCAGATCTTCCTGCTTCCAAGCACTCTAGCCAGTGTACCACCCAGTTGCCTCGATTCAAAAGTTGAGTGGACATATTCTAATGCACATTAGATAATGAGATTTGAATCATGTATAGAGAGGCAAGGGATCCCAGATTGAAGACCTCCAGTGAGAAAGAACCCTTTGGCTCATGGAGGGGTTGAAACAGAGGGTGGGCAGAGGCTGTTAGTACCTTTGACAAGGGTTCACATGGTTCCCTCCCAGTCTGAGGTAGTCTGTACACAGCAAGTAATAGCAGCAAGAGCTAAGGTCTATGGGTTGGTGTTTGAGGCTAGATCATGTATAAGTATAATTACAGGGATTGAGTTGTACATGTGAGAAGGAAAGAGAAAGAGAAGCATGTTACAATCTCTTCATGAGAGCATCGTAACCCTTTGGCTTTCCCCAATGTCTGTCTCTTGATTTGCTCTGTGTCGAGTGATTTCCTGTGTTTTAAGTTGCTTGAGGTCTTGGGCAAAGTTCATTAGACAAGTCTTACCATCATAGCATTTAGACATGCTCAGGGACACCACACACACACACACACACACACACACACACACACACACACCCAGGGGGACATAAATACAAACATGGAAAGTAATTTGGGAAACATTGGTTTTTCTTTTCCTTGAGGTTTACTTTTGTTGTTGCTCAGTCATTCATTGGGTCCAATCCTTTGTGACCCCACGGACCCTTCTTCTGTCCATGGAGGTTCTTGGCAAAGACACTAAAGTAGTTTGCCATTTTCTTCTGTAGTGGATTAAGGCAAACACAGGTGAAGTGACTTGCTCACAGTCACACAGTTAGTAAATATCTGAGGCAACACTTGAACCCAGTTCTTCCTGACTCCAGGCCTGGTTCTCTGGAGGTATCCCAGCTGCCTCTTGAGCCTTTACTACTCTGTCATAAGGAATTTCTTCTTGTCTCTCTCAGTCTCTCTCCCTCCTTTCCCATATGATACATAGCTCTGTAGCTGCCATTCAGGGACCAATTAAGGGGACGCCCACTCATATGTTCCTTTTCTTTCTCTCGACTTCAGTAAGCCTCAGAAGGGTAGGGACCGGTGCCCTAATCAGAGCTATTGTCAACAACTGCTGCCTTCTTGCCCCATGCTCGAGGCCTGCCTCCTTGATTTGGGTAATCCGGAGCCACTGCTTGGCTGATTCACAGTCTCGCTGCAGCGTCCCGACACAAAGTGAGAGACAAGATTTAGGAGTCTGGGGGACAAGAGCAGGGGAAGGAACAGTGACCAGCTGCCATATTTAATTGTAAAATTCAATCATATTGGGAACGCTTTGCTTGTCCTTGAGAGCATACAGCCACAGATGAGTGGCTCCTGCTCTCCTTCTCCAAACAGCCCTTTAAAGAAACTTTGCTGCTATAATTGGCTCCCCTTGGAAAGCTGAGGTGAGTCCCAAATACATCACTCTTGATTATTTTGTGAATCGTTTTCCAGGCGCTGAAATTCTTGTGTCACATAAAGACTAACTTTGCTCAGATGGAACTTCACAGCTTCTGGATGGCGGGGAGAAGGTCGCCTCTTCCCCTGTCCTTCGCTGGTATTGGAACAAAGGTGTTCCACGGAGATTCCACACGTCTCCTGTCTCCTCAGTGCATTCGGGTTGTCTAAAAAGTCCCATGTCCCAGTAGGCTTTACCTGAAAGGGGAAGCTTTTTGTGCAGCTGGGTGCAGGACAGAGCTGTTCATTTTAAGGGGTGAGGCTGCTGGCTTTTCTGGAAAATGAAAGCAGCTGGATGCTGGCATTTGGCTCGTGCCCATCTTGGAGGAGAGAGGAGAAGCTGGTTCCCAGATGTACAGATAGCCACATTCAAGGTTTCTCTTCTCCCAGGGCAGAATGCTCTCCTTAATGGGCCAGAAAGCTTGTCCATGACCAGGACTTAGAGAGATCTCTATAGGAAATCAAAATGTATACACTACTTTCCTCCCAACTGCCTTAGAAGGGACTTAGTAGAGTTGTGCTTATTTTTACTTACAGAGAGGGAAATTGAGGCCCTGAGAGCTTAAGGGACTTGCCTAAGAATCCAATAAGTAGGAAAGGTAAAAGCTGGCAATCCAACCCAGGGTTTCTGTCTCCACCTCTGATGATTCTTGTATTTCACTGAGCTACCTTTTTAAATTGTCACTAGTAATTCCAGCCCTTACGGTCAACATGCTTGAATGTGGCAAGGGATTCCCTAAAGGACTAGGATTCTTAAAAAAAAAAAAAAAAAAAAAACCTCCTTTATTTTTACATGGCTCTCACTTCCTGGTGACCTCTCTCCACCCCCAGCAATACACAAATACAGGTAATCAGAAAGAATGGATTCAGTGGTCATATTTGGCGACATATAACTCATTCTGTGAGGCAGTCGATAGTTCCATAACCGCTCTGGAGTCAGGAAGACCTCAGTTTAAAATCTGGCCTCAGACACTAAGTATCTGTGGGAGCCTGAACTTCTATCTCCTCTGCCTCTAGTTCCTCATCTGTCAGAATAGAGATAATAGTAGCCCGCACCTCCTAGGGTTGTTTCAAGGATCAAATGGAATAACAGTTGCAAAGAGGGATTAGCAACTTCCTTGGCACATAGTTGGTATTATATAAATGTTTATTCCCTTACCCTGCCCTCCTTCTGTGCCCAAAGTCTGTCACCCCCTAATGGGAAGTGCCTTCCTTATTTTGAGCCCAGTGCTTCTTTGAAGAAGGAAGGGACCTTGATGATTGAGTGAGTACAGCTGCCTCAGCTGGTAGGTGAGGAAACTGAGACCCAGAGAGAAGAAGGGACTTGATGGCATGCTTAGTTTGGGTGGGATATTTTCCTTTGTTCCCTCATGTCAGTACTGCCTGGTTCTGTGTGCTAGCAATCCCTATTGAATTGAATTAAAAGCTGGCTTTGTGGGTATTTAAGAAAAAGGGAAACATAAATATCCTCAACAAATGAATACATTAGTGGGGAGTTACTCACATTTAAAGAAAAAGCTTTGCCTTACAGGAAGATTGACAGTAGGATTCCTTTAAGTCTCATCTCAAGCATTTAAATGTTTGTTTAAAGATCATTAGCTTACTTGACAGGCTAGGGTAGAAAGGAGAAAAGACATGAAGTTGAAGAATTAAAAGACAGTTTCTGTTCAAGAGAATCTGCTCATTAGAGCAGAAGTGTAGCATTTCGGAGTCTAAAGCAGAGTTGTAACTAGGGTGGGACAGTAAGGCCTTTGTCCAGGGGTACTGAAATTTAGAGGGTGCTGAAAGGCTTTTCAGTCCTTTAGCAGAAGAGTTGATCAATTAGCAGTAAGAATTAGTTGAGATGAGGAACTACCAGAGAGACTACTCCTTTTCCACTTCATTCACCAGGTGAGGTTCTCTTGTCCCAAGAATGGCTTCTGGAGGCATAAAAACAGCCAATTACATATCTGACAGAAAGATTTAGGCTCACATTGTGTGATGATCAATTACCATAGATTTAGCTCTTCTCAGCAATATGGTGATCCAAGACAATCCCCAAAGACTTGTGGGGGAAAATGCCATCTACATCAAGAGAAAGAACTGAATGCTGTTGGTTTCTCCACTAACATAAGGACATCCATCACTTGGGCACCCATAGACTGAAGGGACCCCTTAACATAAGCCAGTTCTCTGAGGAACCTTGATGGTGATCAAAGCCATTATCCCCATGCAGGGCGTGGAGGGAAGAAGGTTTGGGAGGTACCTTCTAAATGTAGATAGGATGTTTTTTCAGGTTCCATGATATTCTTAGACAGTTGTCCTTTTTTCCTGCTTGCAATAATCCTTTTCTCTTTTTTTCTAAATATATTTCATTTTTTCAAATGGATGTAAAGATAGTTTTCAACAGTCATTATTGTAAAACTTTTCCCCCCATATTTGTCTTCTTCCCTTCCTTATCTCCCCCCTCCCTAAGGCGGTAATCTGATACAGGTTGTACATGTACCATCTTTTAAAACATATTTTCATATTTGCGATGTTGGGCAAGAAAAATCAGACCAAAAGGGGAAAAAACCGAGAGGAAGACCCTTCAAGTTTGAGCCAGTATCCATGCTAATCATTGTGGTCAATATCTCTCATTTGAGGTGGTCAAATGTGCAGAAATGGTAACCAATAAAGGGATGGCTCTTAATGGATACTTACTAATGGATAAATGAGTAACTAGTTGGCAGGCTCTTTGGATGGATCGTCCTGCTCACCCCACACCATGACTGGGCCATCACTGGTAGTCTCAAAAAGAGATGACGGTCCAAAGAACCAAGCATCCCCTGATTCCCCTGGCTTCCCAGTGTCAATGCCGAGTTGCTTATGGGTCTCTAAGTGGTTTGTAGCTACCATTTATTTCCTCCCATCCCTTGAATGTTGCCTAGCATCTGTAAACGCAGAGAGATAAGCTCAGCTGGTGATGGTGATGATGCCTTCATTATGGGATGATACCATCAAGAGAGCCCTTCCACCCTCACTTCCTTCATGAACTCCCTCTCCCAGTGTCGGCTAATGCCCCAAAATCAGAGGCTACTTGTGCCCTTGCCCCATTGTACCTTTTCTCATGGGAAGAGCAGAGGGAGCTCAGAAATTTTCCCTTTGGATCTAGACTGTCAGGACACCCCCAGCATAATTCCCAGTACTGGAATTGATGCATTGGAAGAAAACTAGGACTTAGAATGCTGCCCAACACTCGGATACACATATTCATTCTCATTCCAGATCCCACTGCCCCCTCTTTGACTGTTGACCTTAGCCTTCATATCCACTGATCCTTTCCTCCATCACATACATTAATTCAATCTTCACTGAAATTGTTGGACATTGGGATCTGTGCTTTTTTTTGAACATATATTTTTCCCATCTCCCCTTTTCTTTTTTTCTTCTTTTCTCCCTTTCCCCCTTCTCTCCCCTATTTTTTCTTCTCTCTACCCCTGCTCACTCATCCACTCAGGATTATCCATACTGTCTATTGACACCCCTCAAGCTTCACACTGACTTACTCTTTGCAAATCACTGTTTCCTATAGCAAATCCGTTCCATTTCTTGCAATTCCCTTCACTTCCTCAAGGAGCTATTTTTTCCTAAGACTCTTCCAGCTCCTGGAGTTAGTGTGCACCTTGCTGTATCTGAAATATACTTGGACCATAGCTGCTTTCTAGGAGTGCCTTGGGTAGATATTTGCCTTCCCGGGAGTATTCAGGAGCATTTGATGCTTCCAATCTCTCAGGGATTTCATCATTAACACCTTCCTTGCCCCTGCTAAAGTTTAAATTTCACTGGAATGAAATGCAGCTCTGCCTTCTGGAGCAGTGATGAGATCTGTAGATGACCTGGGTTCAAAAGCTGGCCTTTCTGGTTATCAGCTGTGTGGCTTAACCATCAAGTCTCTGAACTCTCTGATCCTTGATTTCCTCATCTGTTAAAGGAAGGATGTTGAAACTGATTCTCTCTAAAATCCTTTCCAGTTCTGAGATTGTACTATGACGTTCCAGGTTCCCTTTGAGGTTTAAAAGTCTTTATTCTAAATTGCTATATTCCGTATCCTATGTTCTAAGATTTCACCCACCTCTGAGCTTCAATATTCTAATCACCCCTCCAACAGTGACAATTCTTTGTTTTACAATTTCTTTCGTCTGTTAGATTCTTTGTTTTAAGGACTTGTTCTGCTCTGTCATTGCTATGTTCCAAGGTCTTATTGCCCTTTGAGATTCTATGTACTAGGATCTAAGGTCCCTTCCTTTATATTCTGGGTTCTATTTTCTAAGTTTCCTTTCTTCTCTGAGAGTACATATTCTGAGGACATTTTGTATTCCTAGGTCTTTTCTGTCTGTCTCTGACATTTCACGTTCTTTGTTCTCTTGGTTTTTCCCTTTCTAGCATTCTATGTTCTAGAGATATTTTCTAGTTTTGACATTCTCTTATTTGCATTCTAAGGTACCTTCTGGGTCTATAACTTGGTGTTCTATGTTCTTAAGACCCTTTTAGCGCTGACAATTTTTGTTCTCATTCTCTGCTCTAAGGCTTCTCCTAGCTCTATTATTTTTTGTTCCAGGAGCCCTCTCAGCTTGGACAGTCTATGTTCTAAGTACTCTCTCTGTTCTGATATTCCATTTTCGGGGGCCTC
>JAJPUD010000360.1:600653-629511 GCA_023553655.1 Myrmecobius fasciatus
GTGTTATCTAGCTCTCCTGGTCCCCTCAGCTATCACACTGATTCCTTCTTCAGGCAACATTCAGCCAACAATGTTTATTGAACAGCCGTTCATTGTACAGGCCCCGCTGTTAGGTCTTTAACTCTGTCCCATAGCAGCCCATTCAGTTTCCTGCTGTTTCCTTATTCAATTATATATTCTCAGACACATCCAATGAGTAGGGCAACAAAGCCTGCCTTGATTTTAAGGATGAGCTCTAAGTAGGTTTCAGAGGGTGGCCATGTTTTACAAATCAGTTTTCCGGTTAGATGGAGACTGGATAAAGAACCTTGTACAATGGGCACGCTTATGTTCCCCTTGACAGCTTTTGGGGGAGAAACTAATATCACTGGAGGGATGGCTTGGCCTGGCTCAGCCTATTCCCTAATGGCAAAGACTCAATTCAAAAACATTTATTAAGCATAGGCCCAAACCCTGGGCATAAAACAAAAAAAAATCATTCAGTTCAGTTAATAAACATTTATTAAGGTCCTATTATACGCCAGGCACTGTGAAACTTGACAAAGATGCAGAGACAAATAAAACAGGCCCTGCCCTCAAAGAGTTTACATTCTGCTTAGAAAACAACAGACATGAAACAAGGAAAAAGTTATATTTATCTGACTGCCCTTTTTAATGTCCTATGTTCCATCTCCACCTGTGTCAAGCCCGCTAACTGAGTATCCGCCAAAGCTTTGTCCCGGAACCTCTCATCAGTTCCTCTGGGCCCCACTATCATCTCTAGGCTGATGATTTCTAAATCCTGTGTAGTCCTATCTTACCCCCGATCTCCAGGCCCACATCTCCAAATGAACACACCTCTCCAACTGGATGTCTGCTAGGCATCTCAAACTCCGTGGGTTCAAAATAAAACTCATTATCTTCTTCCTTGATCCCGTCCCTATTCCAAAGCTCCTTATTATTGTCAAGGGTACTACCATCCTCCAAAATCTAGATTAGAAAATTTCGGGTCATTTTGCGTTGGATGGGGAGTCGGGGAGACCCGAGTTTGAATCCTACTGCAGGAACTTGCTCGTTTTCTGACTTTTAGCCAACAGCTCAATCACTTTAAGCATGAGTTTCTTCATCTGTAATATGGACAGAAATGACAACAACCTTGGGTTTCTACCATGAAAGAAACGGAGAGCTTGAGTGGCTATTGGTTCAGAGTCTGGCCCCCATCAAGGTTTCCACTTCTCTGTATTTTCTGGTGAGGATAGGAGATTTAGAGCTGTGAGTGAACCTAAGAGATCAGTGTCATATAATCATAGATCATGGTATTGTTGATTTAGAACCAGAAAGGAAGTAAGAGATCATCCAGTCTGATCCCTTCATTTTACAGAGCAAAGAACTAAGGCAAAAGACCACCCATAGGATCATAATTGATAAGATCATTGATTTAGAACTGGAAGACACATTGGAGGACATCTTCTCCAACCCCCACATTTTACTGAGAAGGAAACCAAAGTCAAAGGACTTGTCTAAGGTCATACAGCCAGTTAGGGGCAGAACTCCAAATCCAATACATTTTATCAGCTTAGTCAAAGGATCTTTTTTTAGCTTTGTATCACCAACTGCCTTCTAGAAAACTAGTGTTAGGCAGCATTTCTCTAGAGCTTTTAGGTTTGCAAAAGCACTTTGCATGTTATCGTATTTGATCTTTACAACAACTCTGAGAGGTAGGTGCTATTATTGTCCCCGTTTTGCAGATGGGGAAACTGAGATCTAAAGTGATGAAGTGACTTGAAGTCATACAGATAACAAGTAATTGGAGCAAAATTCAAATTCTAACCTTCCTGACTCCAAATCGAGTACTGAATGATGCTACATTTTCAAAGCTGGGTTCTTGGGAGGATGGTGGCGCCCCTTGATGATAAAAAATACAGGCTGGGAAAGAGGCTAGAATTTACTCATCCTCTCCAGAGCATTTGCATGGAAAGCCTCACATCAGGCTGCGATGGTTTCCCATAAACATAGTACAGAATAAAACATGGTGAATGTGGACTTTCAGTAGCACAAAGGAACGTGATGTGCTGAGCCAGCAAATGAGTTGGGGGAGGCCATCCTGCTCTCCCACCCCTTCCTCTGAGCGATCATCCAGGATTTAGGCAAATGTTAAGAACAATGAATGAGCTGGAGGAAGAGATCTCCCCGACTGTGGGCCAGAAGCTGGAAATGGATTAGATGGGGCAGCTGCGAGTGAATGACTGGACTGATACTGCTGGAACCTGGGACTAGCATCCGGCCTTATTGATTAGCTGCTCCGAGGATCATGGGAAAACCATCATGGTGAAGTGCTAGAAAATGGCATGCACTTTGAAACAAGCAAGTTTCTAGAAGCATCATCCTTCCAGGATCCAGCCCAAAGGTGGGCACCGAAGTCCCTAATTAGAAGCAGCCTGATTTGAGAGAAAGGGCCTAGCTGTGGAGTCAAAGGACACAGTCTTTAATTACCCGCACACTAGCTCTGTACGCTCACAGATCATCAAGGACTTTAGAGATGACTTTTTCTCCTTTTTGGGCAATGACCTTTTCTCAGACCCTCATGCGGGTCATGACTCCTAACCGTCCCAAGATCCTGGGTCCTCTTCTCTTTTCCTGCTTGGTGATTTCAGCAGCTCCCATAATTCTCATCTCTATGCCCTTTATTCTCAGATCTATTTGTCCAAACGTCACCTCTCCTGATTTCTAACCTTGCATTTCCAATTGTTTGTTAGACATCTCAAACTATATATCCTGAAGATACCTCAAACTTACATGTCCAACATTGAACTCATTATCTTTCCCTCCTGGCCCTTTCTTCTTCCTCATTTTCCTTTTACTATTGAAGGTATCAGCATCCTGCCAGCCATCTAGGGATCATCACCTATAAAGGTCCTCCTCATCTGCTCACTCTCACCCTGCATATCCAATTTGTTGCCAAGGCCTGTATATTTTCCCTTCTTAGCATCTTTTGTATTTCTCCCCTTTTCTTCTCTAATTCAAATTCTCATTCCCCCTCATGCCTAGATTGTCATGATAGCCTGCTGGTTGTATTCTGTGCCTCAAGTTCCTCCCTACTATAATCAGTGGGCAAATTAATCCTCCTAAAACATAGTCCTGATCATCTCACTCCCTTCCCCTCCCATCCAATAAACTCCAATGGCTCCCTTTTACCCCTAAGATCAAATAGAAAACCCCCTATTTGACTTTTAAGACTTGATCTCTTCCCACCTTTTTAGTCTTCTTATACTTTCCTCCATGTTCTTATTAATCCAGGGAAACTGGCCTCCTTTGCATTTCTCCAACACAGCATCTCATCTCCTTACTCTGAGCATTTTAACTGGCTCTCCTTCCTCACCTCGGCCTCAAGACTGTCTTCAGGAAGTCTCAGCTAAGGTGTCGCCTTCTTCAAGAAGCCTTTTCTAGTCTTCCTTCATATCAGTGCCTTTCCTCTGAGATTACCTCCAAACATACCCTGTATCCATCTAGTTTGTATATCTGTATGTTGCTTCCTATTATAACATAGGGACTGTCTTTTGTCTTTCTTTGTATCCCCAGCACTTTGCACAGTGCCTGACTCATATCAGGCATTTAAGACAAGCTTTACTCACTGGCCGTCTCCTCCCTTTTCTCCATCAGTTTACATAGTCAGTAGCTGATTTAGAGCTCATTCACAGCCAGGTCTTCCGACTCCTTGCCTAGGATTCTCTTCACTGTTTTGTCCTGCCTCACATGGGACTGGGGGTAGATCATTTCAACCCTCAGTTTCCTCATCTGGAATAGTGCCTTCCTCTGTAACTCACCAAGTTTTCTTGAGGAAATTATCTCATAAATTCTACAGCACTCAAGCAATCAGTGCCATTGCCATTATTGAGCTTCCCCCTGCCCAAATATATTTAATTATACATATGTATATTCACATACTTATACATGTATATGCACATATACATTCCCCAATAGATACACGGCCAAAGAGTATAAACAAAAAACTCTCAAAAGAATTGTGAACAGGGGGCAGCTAGGTGGTGCAGTGGATAGAGCACCAGCCCTGAAGTCAGGAGGACCTGAGTTCAAATTTGGTCTCAGACACTTAACATTCCCTAGCTGTGTGACCCTGGGCAAGTCACTTAACCTCAATTGCCTCAGCAAAAAAAAAATCGTGAACAGTTAGCCACTATGTGAAAAAGTGATCCAAATCACTAATCATGGGAGAAATATAAATCTAATTATTGTAAGGTTTCACCTCACACCCAACAAATTGATAATGATGAAAAAGGATAAGAAGAATAGGTTTTGCATGGGTTTAGGAAAAAAAATGAACACATTCATGCATGGCTCGTGAAGCTGTGAATTGTTCCAACAATTGTTCCAAAGCAATTTAGAGTCATGCAAACGAAGTGGCTAAAGCATCCATATATTTTGACCCAGGGATTCTACTGCTAGGTATATACCCCGAGGACAAAAGGGAGAGTTCCCTCATACACCAAAATATTTAAAGCAATGCTTTTTGTCATAGGAAAGATTTGGAAACTGAAATACCTAATGACTGGGGTATGGTTAAATTGTGCTACTTGAATGTAATGGAATATTATTATGAACTGATGACTACGATGAATATAGAAAAGCACTGAAAAAACTTATATGAACTGCTGCAAAATGAAGTAAGCAGAAACAGGAAAATGATATACACAACGACTACAACAGTAAACAAGGAAAGAATAATAAAACAATTAAAACTAGATGCTGCCTAATTACAGTGACCAAACTTAGCTCCAAAGAAGAGAAATGAAAACACACCTTTCATCTCTTACTTCTTTGCAGAGCTAAGGGACAATAGGTGTGGAATAGTATGTATGCATCTCTTCAGTCTTTTTTTTGACATTTTGATTATACTGATTCCCTCCTTTCTTTTGTCTTCTTGGAGAAGTCTCTTGGAGGAGATGGGAAAGACATATTATGAAAAGTGTAAGACTTCTGGTCTTCAAATTTCTCTCAGGACTTGGGGCTTCCTTCTTGGAACATCCAGTTATCCCTGTGGTCCTTTTATGTTGGTATTTCCCTCCTGAGTTTCATCTACTTTTCCAATTGATAAGTTCCTCCAAGGATCACTGTTTTGTGGAGTGACCCAGTCCTGCCCACAATCTTTTCTTGGCCCCTTTCCCCATTTCTGGATTTCAAAATTATGCTCCGGGTTCTCTTCCTCCTTCCCTTCTCCTTTTTTTTAGTTTCCTTTTATGTGTTGTCTTCCCACATTAAAGTCTAAACTCTGAGTGCAGCAACTTTCTTTTTGCTTGGGTTTGTAACCCCAGTACTTAGCACAGTGCCTGACAAACAGTAAACACCTAATAAATTCTTTTTTCTTCCTTCCTAAAAGCAAAAGATAGCGATAAGCATTTATTTTTTTAAAAAATAAGTGCATAAAGCAGAATTTTAAATGCGTGGAGATTGATGATTGTCATCACAGTATCCCTATCTTCCTTTAAGTACAACTCAGGAACCACCTCCTCCAGGAGGGCTTTCCTTATCCCTCTAATTATTAGCATTCTCTTTCTCTTGGAATTATTATTATTATTTTACTTTGTGCTGAGGCAATTGAGGTTAAGTGACTTTCCCAAGGTCACACAGCTAGGGAATGTTAAGTGTCTGAGACCAGATTTGAACTCAGGTCTTCCTGACTTCAGGGCTGGTGCTCTATCCACTGGACCACCTAGCTGCCCTCTCTTGGAATTATTTTGCAAATACTTAGTCTCTGCTTCTTGCCAATCTCTAGTCTTCTAACAATATGGTGAAATGGCTATTTTTAATAATAGTAACTCAAATTTCTATAGCATTTAAGGTTTTCAAAGTGCTTGTTTCACAACAGCCCTGTAGGGATATTGTATTCTGACCCTTTGCCACCCTTCCCCAATATAAATCCTTTGGGGGCAAGGAACCTCTTATTTTTGTCACTGTCTTTTCTTTTAACCCCTTGTTAAACCGTCATTCTGAGCACAGGATCTGGTACATACAGCTTATAATTTAATTGAAATCATCCACCATTACCACTGGCTTTAGTAATATTATTTCAGACTTTCACTACCAACCCTTTCAGATTCAGGCAAGGCTCTTGGGTATTTTCTCCCAAAGGTGTAACATTTGATTACCTTGGTCTGCTTTCTGGTTATGCATCTGCTACTTTTTCTAGGAAGAACTATTTTGTTCTGCACTCCTAGTAGGAAGCTCTTTTCCTGGGGGGTCTGGACGGGCTGTTTTCAATATCAGACTCATTTGATCTTTCTCACATTTAGACACTCACATAAGCCATAAGGGACCCATCCCATAAACCATCTCACTAAGAAGAGAACATTAGGTTGTCTTCATTGTTCTTATTTACACCTTGGAGAAAGTGGCAGGTGTTTGCTAAGGGATTCAGTGGAGTTTCTTTACCAGTTATGTCTTTAGAATACAAGAGAGAGGGAAGTAATGATGACGATGATAATCCTAAATTGGCTGTTTCCCTATTATGCCTCTCTCTGTCAAAGAAAGGGGGACATTTTGGGCTGTTTTTCCCCAGTCCCATTCAGCTCTGTTATTTTATTATCCCGGTATGTGATTCTGGACAAATTTTATTGCCATAAGCCTCAATTGCCTCTTCTGTAAAGTGAGAATGACCATTTTAACGCATCTCCCATAGTGTTATTGTGAGATAAATGCTTTGTAAACTTTCAGGCCTTACAGAAATTAGAGTTGATATGATTAATACTAAACATTTTACCATAAATGTACAGCAGTACAGATGGGTAAGTGTCTGTATTTTAGAAGAAAAAGAGAAATGAAAAAAAAAGAAAAATATTATCATTAATCAGAGCTGACAGGTAGTCCTGGGGGTATTTCTTTCTCAAATAGGGGTTCCTATGAAAACTACCTGAGTTCAAGGTCCTCTGTATATCCACAGTCATTCAAAAAACATACTTCACAGACCTATACCAATGGGTCTAGTTTTACTATTTAATAAAAGGTCATAATTAAAGAATGAAATGAAATAGTAAATTGAGAAAAGCAGCAATGGAAATTTTCATCATAAACATGGGGTACACTCGCCTACAATTTGATCCATTATCACTGAAAAGAGTGTATGCATCTGAATAAGTGATGGTATATGAATGCCATGGATTGCTATTGTTCTATAAGAAATAATAAGCAGGCTGATTTCAGAAAACTTTTTAAAATTAAACTATGTTCCTCCAGTTTTCTATGTCAATATAGGGAGATGATTTTCTGATTTTTAAAATACAGCAAGAAGAAACTGGAAACCAAGGGGTTATCCATCAGTGGGAGAATGGCTGAATAAGTGATGGTATATGAATGTCATGGAATATTATTTTTCTGTAAGAAACGACCAGCAGGAGGATTTCAGAGAGGCCTGGAGAGACTTGCATGAACTGATGCTGAGTGAAGTGAGCAGAACCAGGAGATCATTATAGAGGGCAACAAGATTATATGATGATCAGTTCTGATGGATGTGGCTCTTTTCAACAGTGAGATTATTCAGACCAGTTCCAATGGTCTTGTGATGATGAGCCATCTGTACCCAAGGAGAGGAGTGTGGGAACTGAGTGTGGATCACAATGTAGCATTTTCACTCTCTTTGTTTTTATTTGTTTGCTTTTTGTTTTCTTTCTCAGTTGTTTTCCTTTTTGTTCTGATTTTTCTTATGCAGCACGATAACTGGAAATATGTATAGAAGAGTTGCACACGTTTAACATATATTGGATTACTTGCCATCTGGGGAGAGGCTGATGGGAAGGGAGGGAGAAAAAAATTGGAAGACAAAGTTTTGCCAGGGTGAATGTTGAAAATTATCTATATGTATGTTTTAAAAATAAGAAGTTTTTTAAAAAAGATTATATACATGTAAAAACACACATAGAACGGCACACGTGTAGAGAATTCTTGAGGATAAATATACCTGGAGACTGCTGCCATTTCTGGTGATTTAAGGCTGCTGATATCTTCTAGTGATATCCCTGTACTATTCTGGTTGGGTCTGTTCTCTGTTAGCTCCATGTTGTATGCCATCTCTGTCAGGCTGTTCTCAGCTGATCCTTTGGTCACTTCTGGGAAATGCTCCACTAGGCACATGACTGGAAGACCTCTCTGATTTGTTTCAGGGCTCTAGCTGGAGTCCCCAGAACCACCCATTTCCAGTTCTCATTTACTCTGATGCAGGAACTTGTAAGTCTCTCCCTGATAAGTTCAGGTTAATAATGCTGTAATCATAGCTAGAGGCCATAAACCAACACAACCAGCTAAGGGAATTGCTGACTAAAATCCAGCAGGGTACCACTAGCTAAGGTTCTTTTCTTTTAACCCCTTGTGTTTGAGGATGAATTAAAATCTTTTCTCCCAGGGCAGCTAGGTGGCACCATGGATAGCGCCCTAAAGTGCTCTGAAGTCAGGAGGACCTGAGTTCAAATTTGATCTCGGACACTTAACACTTCCTAGCTGTGTGACCCTGGGCAAGTCACTTAACCCCAATTGTCTCAGCAAAAAAAAAAAAAAAAAAATCTTTTCTCCCAGACAACGATCCAAATTCAAGTTAGAACTTCCCCAGTACCTCTTGGCTTGAGGTTTTAATGGAATTGAGCTCTAACAAAGACAATGTGAAAGCAGTAATGTCAATGTCACCTACCAACATGATGAGGTTTATTTTGGGATATTTATTTGAACTGCCTGAAATTTATCTATAGTTTAATCCATCATTTCATTTAGTCCTCACAACAACCCAGGAAAGTAGATGCTAGAAAAATAATTAGTACTCCTATTTCATAGGACTCTTGGAGGGATCAAAGGAAAAAATGTGTGTAAAATGCTATTAAAATGTCAGAGGCCTGGCGTTTTTATGAACAGCATGTGGATTGAGAGTTGTTCTTAAAGTTAATGAGACCTGGGTTCAAATCCAGCCTCTGACACTTATTGACCATGGGAGCTTTGGCTACTGCCAAAATCTCTGAATTTCTAATTTCTCAACTAAAATATCGAGAAAATTATATCTTTAATACCCACTTCACATGGTTGCTGTGAGACAAATTAAATCCTGTCTCTAAAGTGCTTTGCAAACATCAAGTATTATTATTAGTCTTTTGTTTTGGGACTAGATCTGTTGTTTTATTGGAGTGGTAAACTCCAGATAAGGAAAGTGGCTCCACTGCAAAGTGACTTGCTCAGAGTTACACAGCAAATAGGTATCCGAGGGAGGACTTGAACCTGTCTTCCTGACTTTGAGGCCAGTTCTCTAAGCCGCCACTTTGCTGTTGCCTCATTATTATTTTATGGATGAGAAAGTAGGCTTAGACTTGCCTCAGGTTAAACAACTACTAGGTTCCACAGACAATTAGAATTCAGGTTCAGCATACTTTGTACTAAACTACATTTCCTTTCAAGGAGAAGGGCCTTGGGACAGAGAACATACTAAATCAGAACTGTGAATGATATTAGACATCATTTTGTCTCTTGTCTTCATTTTACCAAGGGGGAAACTGAGGCCCATAGAGATCAAGTTAAAAAATAATAGTTGAAGTTTCCTGTACCTGCAGTCCAATTCCAGCTAGTTGCTTATGACCCTAGTTAGTTCAATCCCCAGCTGGAAATGAGGGATCTGGTCTAGTAGTGGCAGACTTAAACCTAGAATTCCCAGGCTCCTTTTCTTTCTTTCTTTCTTTTTTAATAGTATTTTGTTTTTCCAAAGACATGCAAAGATAGTTTCCAATATTCTCCTTTGCAAAACCATGTGTCCTAATTTTTTCTTCCTTTCCCCCTTCCCTTAGACGGCAAGCAACCCAATATAAGTAAAACATGTGCAATTCTTCTAAACATATTTCCATATTTGTCATGCTGCACAAGAAAAATCAGCTCAAAAAGAAATAAATTGAGAGAGAAAAAAGCCAAGGGAAACAACAACAAAAAAGCTGCAAATACTATATTGGGATCCACCTTCAGTCCTGTCTCTGGGTGCAGATGGCTCTCCATCACAAGATCATTGGAACCGGCTTGAATCACCTCATTGTTGAAGAGAGCCATGTCCATCAGAGTTGATCGTCACATAATCTTGTTGTTACTGTGTACAGTGATCTCCTAGTTCTGCTCATTTTGCTCAACATCAGTTCATGCAAGTTTCTCCAGACCTTTCTGAGATCAGGCTCCCTTTCTTTCTAGGGGACCAAGTTGAACTGGTATCATCTTGGCTCTTCCCTATACTAAACACTTTCAGCCAGGGGGGACTCTGGGTATGTCCTTTTCTAGGAATGAGGAAACCAAGAAACCAAGCAAGTTCCCTAGACCCATTTCTGATCTACCTGCCCCCCAAAGTCAAAGGCTTTCATCGTGGCCCTCTAATGTCTATGTGGGTAGCAATACTGCTTTGGGGAGCAGAATGCTGTCTGGCATTTTTACAGCATGTTACCTTCCAGTGGCATTCTGGGAAGGCAGCATTACAAATGTCACCCATGTTTACTGGTTAGAAAAAGTCACTGGGACTCAGAGGGTGGGAAAGACATATAAAAATGTGATTTTGGGTAGACTCGAGACTCAAACCCTGTTCCTGTGAAGCTGAACTTAGTACCTTTCCCACTAGGCCAAAAGCCTAAATGCCCAATGAAGCAGCTGGATAAAAGAAGTTTTGCCAGCCGAGGGAAGGTCACACACCTGAATATGGCTACTTTGAAACCTTATCCAGTAGTCAGCAGAGCTCTAACTAGCATGGGGTGAATGGGACTTTGCTCATGGGTGCTGATGTTGGGGAGTGGGCTTCCTCTTCCCGGTGACCACCCTCTTCATACTTCCCCCTTGAGGTATTCTGGAGATGTGGGGTATGATGGCCTTCACAGGAATCTTGGGGAGGTGGCCCACCCTCTCCTGCCATGACTGTACTATCTTTAGCACTGGGCCAAATCCTTTTCCCTTTTGATTGTTCCGGCACTGCTACGTACCCACCTCCACCATCCTGATTTTACACTACCTCAATTGAATTTGCTCCAAGTCCATTTCCAGCTAGTTGCGTATGGCCCTAGTTAGTTCAATCCCCAGCTGGAAATGAGGGGTCTGGTCTAGATGGTATCGAAGACCCCTTCCAACTCTTAATTCACTGGTGCCTGGATCTAGAAAGGCTCGTAGGATATCATGAGAATTTGCCAGAATGTTCCTTAGATATTCTGAAGTTCTCCAGGGTTCACTTGTCTCAGCTGCTCATGGGCGTACCCGGGTCAGGACAGGATAGATGGTCCTTGCTTGTTTGTACGGATCAAGTGGTGCCTCTGAAATGGAAGCTTTCCTTTGAGCTTCTCTGACTGAGGGGCTTCTGTAGTAAAGGGATAGGTGATGTTCCCCATTCTCCTAGCCCACTTGCTGTGCAAATGGACCCAGGTCTTATGGAGGTGGAACAGGGAAGAACAGCTCAGTGTACCAGAGAGCCAGGGTCTCAATTACCAGATCAGACAGATGGAACCCGTAGATGTCTATCTCTTATCTCATAATGGAAGAGCAGTGCCTTTATGCACATTTATGAATACTGGGAGATTAATTACCCAGGAAGAGCTTCCCTCGACCCCAGACCATCAGCAGGCACAATAATGAAATATGAACCACAAATTTGAGAAATCTATCAGGAGTACATTTCACAACCCACCTTAACAAGCTCCTGGTTTCTAATTTTGGAAGGGGAGATAAACGACTCATTTATTGAAGGCAGGAACTGCAGGAAAGAGCATTTCTGTTTTCGTGAAGGATGTATCAGCGTATTTTGGAGCTGGCGTAGCCATAGAGGTCATCTGGTCCGACCCCTGCCCCTCTCTTTGTATCCTTCTCAAGGAGCCATCTAGTCATTCCCAGAGGAGTGGAAAATCACTATATTTGGAGTCTGAAGGCCTGGATTCACATCCCCATGCTGCCATATATCAGCTGTATGAATTTTAGGAACCTACTTAACTTTTCTATGCCTCAGTTTGTCTCCTCTGTTAAACAGATAAAAAATGTATAAGGGACCTTGCATTTCATCTACTCCAACCCTACCCTCCCATCTGATAAAAAAGGAAACTGAGATCTGCAGAAGTGAAGTTACTTGTTTCAGGTCATACATGTCACAAATCAGAAGTAGAATTTGAACTTGACTTCAGAGCCATGATTCCTCATCCTGGGATACAGGGAATCTATACTCCCTAGTTACCAGGGTTGTTGGGAGAACCAAATCAGATGGTAACAAAGCATCTTTTAAACCATAAATCCCTATATAATTATCAACCATGCAGAGACATCATGGCATAGAAAAAGGAGAGCTGGCCTCTGCATCAGGCAGATGTGAGCTCCACTCTTGCCCCTTACAGCATGGCAGCTCTGTAACCCTGGCAGTCCTCCATAAACATGAGGTACAAGTGAGCTGCCCATCTAGATGGGTGGAAGGATTCTCCACACTGGGACTTCTTCATACAGGTGAAATCACCATTCCAGACAAAACAAGGTTAAGCTGAAATCAGCTTTTGAATCCACGCTCCTTTGATGGTTTTTCCTGATTTCCCCTAGTTCTGCCCTTTGTGGCCAAATAGAGCCATATTTATTTCTCTGTGTTTGAATTCCAGTCCTTCAGATGCAGGAAGATCTTGATCTTAAAATCTAATTTTTTTGTTCATTATGGTCTAAAGTTGTGGTTTCAAAAACGTAGAGACTGCCCAGGTGAAAAAGGTACTATTAACAATGCAGATCCTTGCCTACTTTTTGGATCTTTATTCTTAGAGAGTCACCCAGGGCCACTGGAAAGTAAGGGGATTTGTCCAGTGTCACACAGTATATGTCAGAGGAAGGACTTGAATGCAGAACTTTCTAATTCTAAGAACCCCTCTCTATCCACTGATTGATTCTGCCTATATAAATGTCAAGAATCTGACCTTCATATTTTCCTTTTGACATTTCTCCTTTGATCTTTATGAGAGCGCTGTGAAATTATGGTGTTACCTCCATCTCTCTGTTCACTGCCTCATGCTGCCTCTCTCCATGATCTTCTCGAAATCATCTCTTAGCTTGATAAGCATCCCTGGTCTCTTCAGCCTCTCAGAACCGAGAGCAAGCCCCTGCTCCATCGTAGCCATCCTCTCCTGGACCTGAGGACAGATGAGGAGTTGGTATCGGGAAGGTTCCATCATCTCCCTCGTTGCTAAAGTTCTTGCCGTTTTCCTGTTTAACTTCCTTTATTTCATGCATGAGAAGGATTGCATTAGTTAAATTCAATTTGGCTTGTATGGGGTGGGAGAGGGAAGTTGTGTGGGTTTTTTTTCCTTTAAAGCAAATGTATAATTACATCTTTATGTTATAAGAGCTTGAAGAATTATATTTGTCTGTTTCCTAGCAACCAAAGGGCCTTGGGATTTTTCAGAGAGAGAGATCAGCGCCAGCCTGCTGTATCTTAGGAGTACAATAAGATGCTTATTAGTAAAAACAGTGCATGCTGTAATTTGGGCAGAATCATACGAGGAAGCAGAAGCAAAGATGATGTTGTCTGGATATATGTTTATTTCTCCTATCAATAGGAAGCTATATGGGCGGCGCCCATCGCCAAGACAGTTTTCAGCCAGGGTAATTAACATCCACATTCACCTTATCTTTTGCACAGCCTTCATTATTCATATTGAGAACTTTGATAAGACATCTGCATTTGGGGGGTAGGAAAGAGGAGGGCACATCATGAAGATAGGAATCAGCTCCGCTCCAGGGTCTATGTTGTTATTATTCAGGCATTCAATCATGTCCAACTCTTCATGACCCTACGGATCATAGCATGCAGATATTGTCCATAGGATTTTCTTGCCAAAGATACTGGAGTGATTTGCCATTTCCATCTCCAGTAGATTAAGGTAAGCAGAGGTGAAGTGATTCTCTCGGGATCACATGGTTAGTAAGTGTCTAAGGCTGAATTTGAACATAGGTCTTCCTGACTCTAGGCTCAATGCTCTATCTACTGCAGCGCCACCTAGCTGCCTCAAGCATATCTCTGGGCCACAGCTTTCTTTTCCATGTGTTCCTAGGCCACTGCACTGGCTCTTGAACAGAAGAACAGTATCCATGAGTTCAGCTTAGCTGGAACTTGTGAAGAAAAGTCATGGGAACCAAAGCTGGAAAAGGAGGATGTGGGAACCGGATTGAAGAAGGCCTTTAATGTCAGCCGTGTGTGTGTGTGTGTGTGTGTGTGTGTGTGTGTGTGTGTGTGCTAGAGCAGGGATTTTTAACTTTTTATTGTATCATGGACACTTCTGACAGTCCAGGGAAGCTTATAGACCCCTTCTCAGATTAATGTTTCTTAATGCACAAAATAAAATCCACGAGATTACAGAGGAAACCAATCGTATTGAAATATAGTTACTAACATATATACTTTAAAAAATGTGCCCAGGTTAAAATCTCATCTTAGAGGCAGTAGGGAGCCACTAAGTTTTTGAGCAGGAAAGTGACTTGTTCAATCCTGTGACTGTTCTCAATCAGTGGACACATTTTCCTTGAGTTCAGGGACTATGTTGTTGCTTTTCTTTGTCTTCTAGGGACAGCTAGGTGGCACAGTGAATAGAGTGCTGGATCTGACGTTAGGAAAACCAGAGTTGAAATCTAGCCTTAGATACAAACTGTGTGACACTGAACAAGTCAGTTAATTTATCTGTGTCTCAGTTTCTTTTATTTATTTATTTATTAAAACTTTTTATTTGCAAAACATACGTATGGGTAATTCTTCAACATTAACCCTTACAAAGCTTTCTGTTACAAATTTTCCCCCCTACTCTCCACCCCCTCCCCTAGATGGAAGGAAATCCACTACATGTTAATTATGTTAAAATACTTGTGTGTCTCAGTTTCTTTATATGTAAAATGGGGATAATAATAGCATCTATCTCAAAGGGTTGCATGAAGATCAAATGAATTAACATATGTACAGCATTTTGCAAATCTTAAACAAGTGCTATATAAATGCTTGTTATTATTATTATCGTCATTATTATTATCTTAACAACTTAGCACAATGTTTAGCACATAGTAAGCAATTAATAAATAGTTGTTGATTGGCTGGCATTTATTAAGCACCTAATATGGTCCAGGGAAGATGATATGTATATATCTAAGTGTTTGTTCATGGTGTTATATATACAAAATGAATTCGTGGTAGTTTGGAGGAGGCAGAACTATCTCACAAGGTTGTTGTGAGGAACAAATGAGTTAACATATGTAAAGCAATTTGCAGACCTTAAACAAGTGCTATGTAAATGCTTATTATTATTATTATTCTATTACATCCTTAATTTAGCACAGTATTTGGCACATGGTAAGCAATTAATAAATATTTGTTGATTGCTTGGTATTTATTAAGCACCTAATATGGTCTAGGGAAGATGATATGTATATATCTAAGTGTATGTCCATGGTGTTATATATACAAGATGAATCCACGGTAATTTGGAGGATGATATGTACATGTCTAAGTGTATGGCCATGGTGTTATAGATACAAGATGAATCCATGGTAATTTGGAGGCGTCAAGACATTAGGAGCTGAAGATAGCAGAAAAAGCATCAGGTAGAAAATAGAAGATCTCAATCTACCTTACTATAATGCCCATCATATAGTAGGCACTTATACAAGTAAGCACAAATTCAGTGAATGAAACTTGTACTTTAAATAATGATTTCATTGTTTTAGGCTGTCAGGCATTAATACGATGGATTTTATTGTAATGAAATTGGGCCTGTATCCTTATCTCCCTTGGGAGGAGCAGTCTGCTTGGCCAGTCCAAGATGTCAAGGGACAAAGACACAGTGTCTCTCATCTTCAGGTTATTAGAGAATTTATTGATAGCATACTAAGTGCCAGTGGAATACCCGTGCACACAAAGGCTGCGAGGAGACGCCTGCTTCCTTCTCACAGCCACCAGCCTGCCCCAGTCTTCTTCTGGTTCTAGTAAACGGAGGTTCGTTTGTAATTATATCTTGTAGACAATCGGCCCTGTCCAGATGCAGACCAAATAGAAATGCTGCACGGTCTTAGGAGGATTGAACCTCAGATATCTTTGGTGCATTAACCATGAGTAGGCCAGATAAGGATAAATGCAGAGGTTAGGAGAAATCCATTGATGTCGAGACTACATCGGTAGCTATAACTCTGCTTATTTCTGTCTATAGATCACCCCTTCTTTTCTCGAATGCAAAGGACCTTAGAGGCCATCTAGATCAACTTTCTCATTTTACAGATGGGGAAACTGAGTCCCAGAGAGGTGAAGTGATTTGTCCAAGGTCCTGCACAGGATTCTAGATTTAGAGCTGGAAGGCATCTCAGAGGTGATCTAGTCTGACCTTTTGTAAAGGAGAAAACTGAAGCTCAGGACGTTGTGACTTGTCCAAGGTCACACAGGTAGTGAGCATCAGATCTGACCTCAAGTCCTTTGACTGCAAAAGCAGTGATCCTTTCACTATATGAGGCTGCCTCCCCCCTGGTTCCATATAGCTAGCCTGCAGCAGGCAGAAAATTGTTATCTTTTTTCTGGTGAGAAAAATCCAGCTCCTTCCTTGCCATCCCTTATTTCCTTTATATGGAAACAATCTTTCCCTTAGAGCATTCTGGTTGCCTTTTTTAATATTATTTGTATCACAGTTACCTGTGTTTCAGGTCTAGACAGGAAGTTTCACGAGAGCATCAACTGAGTCTTCTCTAAATGTGTTAGGTTGCCTAGCACCTAGTACTTAGCTTAGGATGATGTACTTGTTGTTCAGACTCTCCGTGGCCCCATTTGGGGTTTTCTTGGCAAATACTGGAGCTGTTGGTCATTTTCTTCTCTAGCTCATTTAACAGGTGAGGAAACTGAGGCAAACAGGGTAAAGTAACTTATTTGGGTCACACAACTAGGAGGTATCTGAGGCTGGATTTGAACTCAAGTCCTTCTGACTCCAAACCTGGCACTTTATCCACTGCCCCTGAAGGGTCTGAGCTCTATCCACTGAAGCACTTAGCTGCTCCCAAATAAGATCAAAATGGATGCTCTTAATAAGCACTTCATAAATGTTTATTAATTTAAATTGAATGGGAGAGGTGGTGCAGTATAGTGGAAAGAGAAAGAAATTTGGAGTCTGAGCATGTGGTTTTAGAAACTTTTTCTGCTCCATCCTACCTGTGTGAGCTTGGGCAAGTCCTTCCCTTCCCTTTGGTTGTAGCTTCCTTGTGTATGAAATTAGAGCCTTAGATTAGCTAACACTAGGTAGGTAGATTTGGAGTCAGGACAGCCTAGGTTTTATTGTGCCTCCACTTATGCTTCTTGGTCACCTCTGGGGTCCCATCATCTGATGGGTCAGTTCCCACTGGACCCTCCATTAGTACAGAGCCCGCTGGCCATCCACGTTCGTTCCTTCTCTGTTCTTCTAGTTCCCCTCCATTCTATGAATTTCTTTTTCTACCATTTCCCAGCAACCTTCTCACCATAGAAGCTCCCTTTACCACTGATGCCCCTTTCTCTGATTAGTCAATCTTTTCTGAATTTCCATTTTCAGGAAGTGCCCAGGCTAGCTATGGCTACTACATTCTTTTCCTGGCTAGCTTCCTGAATCTCCAGACTTCCTCCTCCACTGTGCCTCTTCACAGGTACTTTCCCTTACTTCATCTTCCACTCCTTTTCAATTTCTTTTTATATATCATCTTTGTTCATTAAAATACAAGCTCCTTGAAGGAAGAGATTGTTTTCTTTCTTTCTTTTCTCTCTCTCTTTTCTCTCTCTTTCTTTTCTCTCTCCCTTTCTTTTTCTGTCTGTCTCTTTCTTTTTTCTCTCTGTCTTTTCTCTCTCTTTTTTCTTTCTTTTCTCTCTTTCTTTTCTCTCTTTTTTTCTCTCTTTTCTCTCTTTTTTTCTCTCTTTTCTCTCTCTTTTTTCTCTCTCTTTTTTTCTCTCTCTCTTTTCTCTTTCTCTCTCTTTCGTTTCTCTCCTTTCTCTCTTTCTCTCTTTCTTTCTCTTTCTTTCTCTCTTTTTTTTCTCCTTCTTTCTCTCTTTCTTTCTTTCTGCTAATGTTTATGTTTACAGCACTTAGCACAGTGCTTGGCACACAGCAAGTGTTCAATGAATGCTTTATCAATTTGATGACTAGCCATGTGACTCTGGCACATAGCAAGTGCTCAATAAATGCTTAATTGACTTGATGACTAGCCAAGTGACCCTGAACAATTTTTTTCATTTCTCTGTAAAAGAAAAAGCTCAGACCCAGTGAAGTGAAGGTCACCTTAAGGTCCCTTTTAGTTCAATCTCAGTGATCTAATGATCTTTGAAATCTCTTGCCAGTCTAAAGCTTATGATATGAATATTGAAACAATAACCGTCTAACCAGGCTTGCTGCATAAACCAGAAATCAGAGAGCAGCTCCCATCAGGGGCCGACTTCCTTCTGTGCAATCAGGCCTCCCAGAGAAATCTCCAGGCTGGCTGTCTCTCTGTATGCTGGAGCAAGTGCCCCGGGAAGGCATCATGTGTGTGATGAAATCGTTTTTCCACAATCCTAGCTCCCCTGGACATTTTCTGAAAGCTTTCCAAAGCTTCTGTGCACCCTCACCCCAAATATGACTAGATTTAAGCAGTCTTCTAAAGCAGCGGCCTGTTTACTGCACGTTTTCCTAAATGACAGAGGAGGAGAAAACTGGTAAAAATATCCTCTGGTGCCCTGTCCCTGCTCAGCCCCCAACCCTTGTCTGGCTGTGTGTAATGAAGAATGGGGTGGAGCTCCCCACATGATATGATTGGGAACTGTTCTCTCTCTCCAGGCTCCTATGCAGTGTTGATGATAGTGATTCTGAGGTACCCGGAGGGGGTGAATTACATTCGGAGGTGGAGGGAGCTAAGAAGGCTGGTGAATCCTGATGAGTTCCCTCTTTTTACCTACTCTGAGGAGAACTGTCCAAAGGAAATGTTCTTTCTCCTTCCTGTCCAGGATCCTAGGAGCCTATGGGTATTGTTACAGAACTCGGAAACCATCTAGGCCCACACTCTGCTTTAACACATTAGGAAACTGAGGTCAGGGCAGCTAGGTGGCGCAGTGGATAGAGCACCAGCCCTGAAGTCAGGAGGACCTGAGTTCAAATGTGGTCTCAGACACTTAACATTCCCTAGCTGTGTGATCCTGGGCAAGCCACTTAACCTCAGTTGCCTCAGCAAAAAGCAAAAAAAAAAAAAAAAAAAAAAAAGGAAACTGAGGTCAGGGACATTAAGTGATTTGGCTAAGCAGAGCTGAGAATCATATGATCATAATTTTATGACACCTCTAAGCTGCTGCTCCAACTCCCACCTGGAAGGCGGTTAACTACTCCTGTCCTTGGGATTCTAGTGGTAATGCGGAGGGATTGTGGTTTCTAATGCTACTGCACCCGAGCCTTTATCTGGGGAGCTATGGCCGATATTCCTTAATTTCTGTGGATTAGCTTTTGCAAAAAGGAATTTACAAAGAGTGGAGGATGAGGACAGAAGTTACCAAAATTGTCCCCAAATTGTGTCCATCCCTCTGTACCCACTTGATCCCTGGGGAGAGTGGGCTCAATCTTAAAGCACACAGGTCAGACACAGGTATAAAGGATCTGTTGGAGCATTTTTCCCTTTGACGATTCCCCATTAAATTAAATTTGCTTCAGGCAATGTACTGGAAATGGATAGCTGATCCAGTTCTTTATTCCAATTGATTGCTGGGATGGATCTAGTAGGTGGCTGCCCAGGAACCTCCTCTCCAGACTCAGTTTCTCTACCTCTCACCTCTGATGGTCTCAGCCACCTACTGCAGTCGATGGGTGAACCTCTGATTGTCATTTTGACCTTTCCAAGGTCACAGCATCATGACCAGTTAATTCTACCTTTGCATCTTCATTAACCTAAAACAAGGGAAGAATACACACATAAAAGAGGAGGGAGATGTAGCGGCTGAGCGGAAAATCCGACCGCCTATACTTCTCTTCCCAGGAAGCTCATGGTAAGCTTTCTCACTCAACCACCACTGGGGGAAGATAGGGAGAGATTATCCCTGCCCTCACCAAGGACCCTTCTCTATGTATTCTCACTTCTGACCCTGTGGCCAATTAGAAGATTCTCTATCACAAATAGGTTTAGAAGAATTGCACAAGTTTAACTTATATTGGATTACTTGTTGTCTAGGGGAGGGGAGAGGTAGGGAGCAGGGGACATAAGGTTTTACAAGGGTAAATGCTGAAAACTATCTTGGCATATATTTTGAAAAAATAAAGAGGTTTATAAAAAAAAAAGATTCTCCATCACCATGGTATAAGTCACTCTTAGTCACTTACGGCTGGAAGTTGGTTTATCAAACCTTCATGTGTTAGATTGCAACAAGGCAGTGATCATTGCACCTCCACGAGGAAGGGTGAATATGGACATCCTGTAAGGAATTGCTCCCAACTCTCCCATTATAATAGGATCTTGGATTTAATTATGATCACAGCTAGCATTCATATGGAACTTGGAGGTTTGCAAATTGCTTTACAAATATTACCTCATTTGATTCTTACAACAGCCCTGAAAAATGGACCCATTTTACAGTTGAAGAAAGGAGAAGACTGGTTAAATGACTTGCCTAGGGTCACACAGCTAGTTTCTGAGGCTATATTTGAACTTGGGTCTCCTAGATTCCAAGATCAGCACCTCCAAAGTAGAGGATGTAATGCTGTTCATGCAGCAAAGTTCTTCCCAGGCAGAAGAGTGAATCCATTGGAAGAAACAAAGGGGACTAATGGTTAAGAGCAGGGAGTCTGGAGCGGGTAGCCTTGGTTCCTTTTCTGGGCTCCTCTCAAAATGTTTGGAGTTGGAATTTTAGGCTAATGGCCATGGACTTACTCAACCACTTGGCTGTTAAGTTGATGCCATATACTAAAAACTGCTGGTAAATATTTAACAACTGACTTCCTCCTCCCCCCAAAAAACCAAACCTCAAACTATTCAGAGGACACACTTCTAAGTTGAATCTGAATTCTTAACATCTTACCTATCACTTTCTTAAGGCAAGATAATCAACAAAATAATAAATCATGCCCATGTTTGCCTATTCCATGATGTTAACACTCCCCGTGAAAATATAAGAACTGACTCTTGAGAGCTAGAGCTGGTAAGAGCTGCCTCCAGCATGTCCCTTCCCTAAGTATGGAAACTGGTGAGCGTTCCAGCTCCATGCAGTGATAACTCAGGATTGACGGAAATCTGGCGATCTACAAATGTGACCGGCACAATGTCTTTCTTATTTCCATTGTGGGAATTAATTCCGCTATCCCCGGCCTCCATGAATATACAACATGGAACACACTTGTTTGTCCAGTAAACAAATTCTGAGCTTCCGTAATCTTCCCGTAGACCTTCAGGCAACCTTTACTCTGAGTGGCCTTTAGTGGGTTCTAGGATGTAACTGGTGGGCATTCCATCTCTAACAATGGTCTCTGACTGTCTGATCAGTTTTTTTTCCAGGAGGAAACTTGACAGTGGGGCACAAATTATAACTGCCCATAATGGCTTGGCTTCTACCTTGGCAATCCTGGTGTAATAAAGGCCTCAACTGAGAGTGTGGTCTTTTTTTTTTTTTTGAAACAACACTCAAAACAGCCATGGGGAAACTGGGTAAGGTCACCATTTGGGCAATGAACAACACTTTTTTCTTTTCTTTCAATAACAATAAACATTTATAAAGGATCTTGTGTGTCTATAGCACTGTAATGGGTACTGGGAGAGATACAGAAGATAATTTAGGCCCCGACTTCTCCTAAAGTAGTTAACAGTCTAGTGTGCTCTTACAGTTTAGTCCTTCCAGGCATGAGGATTAAGGGGGAAAGAGCTCACCAGAACTCAAAACCTGAAGGAGGTTGCCAGCATTTAATCAGAACCATTTCATTATTGTTTGCAGGAAAGATAAATCTGGTCAAGGTAGTGGGGATAGGCTGGCCTGGCCCCCAGCTTTAGGCAAAAGAGCAAACTCGGTTTCGAGTATTTGCAGAGTGATAATTCAGGATTGACGGATGGAAATCTGATAATCTACAAACGTGACCCAGCACAGTGTCTTCCTTATTTCCGATGTGAGGATTAATTCTGCTATCCATGGCCTCCATGACAGTGAATATACAACATGGCACACACTTGTTTGTCCAGTAAACAAATTCTGAGCTTCCCTAATCTTCCCGTAGACCTTCAGGCAACCTTTACTTTGAGTGGTCTTTAGTGGGTTCTAGGATGTAGCTAAAATTAACCCAGAAAAATCCCCCAGTAAATGGTTCCAATATTAAGGGGGGAATCTTCATCTGCTTCCCCTTTTTTGTTATTCCCTTACTTTCCCATCTTTCTGAGTAGACAGTGAGCCATGGTGGATAGAGCACTGGATTGAAGTCAGGATATTTTGGGTTCAAATGCTGCCTCAGACTAGCTAGGTGACAACTGGGCAGGTTGCTTCCTCAGTCTCCTCATCTGTAAAATGAATGGCTTGCATTTTCTGGCTGCGGCATCATGGGCTATTAAGACAAATGTAGGAGCCCTCCCCTGGTCTGATTCCCACCATGAAGTTCCATGAGAATATAGTTTGTTCTAATGACTTCACATAATAATTGATTGATTTTTACCTCAGTGATTTCAAAGAGTAAGACCTGAAGTGCAAACCTTAAATATAATACCGTCTTCAATAGGACCTAATCAGAGGGTCTGGGTTCAAATTTCTGGTGTTCTACTTGAGCTGGTCAGTTGTGAGTGCAATGTCCTCATCTATAAAATGTAGGCAGGCGGTATTGCATGGTGGAAAGAACACTGATTAACTAGGGAAACCAAGAACCTGGCCAATTCTGATCATTACACTTAATTACCTGTCTAACCCTGGGAAGTCACACTTCATGCACAGAGTCACAGATCTAAAGGAAGAAGGAACATTAGAGGTCATCTCATCCAACTCACTCATTTTCCTTGACTCTGAGGTCTCTCCCATTTCTGCCGTTCTCCCCCGTTCCAATAGGTCTTTCTTAACACCTGAGCTCAAGGGAAGGTCTGAAGCCTAGTGGCCCATGGGTGTCAGAAATTTTGTTATTATTAAAACATTATTATCTGACAGCCAGCTTTGTTTGTGGAACTACTCTCAAGGACAATGACCTTAGGGTTTTTGCTACATACAAGTAGGAGCTAAACTGCATTATCCCCCCCTCAAGAAATTGGGACCCAAATTTATTTGGGGCAAAGGGACAAGGTCTCTCTTCTTCTGGAGCTGCTTCAGGCTGATAAGGGATGTAGAGCTGGTCCTGCCTAGCTGAGTTCAGACTGAAGAGAGGAAACTTGTGACTTAAAGATAGTGACAGCAGGCATCAAGGGGGTGCTGAGTCTCAGAGTTAGGTAACCTGTGGTATTAAGGTTGGACAAGTAGTTGGAAGTTCATGGCCTGGATCCTAGACAAAGTTCACAAAAAGATTGGATGACAGTTATCATGTAAACATGAGTAACAACACCCTTGCAAGTAGAAGCCTACTCCTAGAGTAAAAGACTTGAGAGGGTCATTTCTTAAAAAAATGTCTGTATCACAGGATACATAGTAAAGACATGTTATTATTTCCACATTAGCAAAAACTTGAGTAAAATCAACTTTTTCATTGATGTATCCCAAAATATCCCATTAAGTTTTATATCTCTAGGAAAATTCCCTTCACCAAACCATACTGAAAATGTTTCAGATTTTGTTTCAATCCATAGATAGTGTATCAATTTAGGGAAATTCGGTTAATTTTAGATAAAGATGCACATCTGATGAAAAACAATACTGGGATTTTGGTAAAAAAAGGAAATTATAAAGATTCTGGCTTTAATGTTCATATCCTACACCTTCTCCATCTTTATTTATCATCTTAGGCAATGCCTATTTGTGTCCTGTAAGATTTGTCAGTCATATGACAGGCAAGATGGAACATGAGTGAAATCTGTATTACGAGGGGCCTACAGCTGGTGGATTGCTTGATCTCAAGAGTTCTGAAATGCAGTAGGGTTAAAGCTAACAGAGTATCTGTATGGTGAACTTCCAGGAGTGGAGGGCCACCAAGCTATCTAGGAAAGGGTGAACTGGTCCAGGGAAGAAAAATGGAGCTGGTCAAAATCTCCATGCTATTTACACTGATCCCTACTCCACTTTCAGCCAGAGCAAGATAAGGAGACTCAGATTAAAAAAAATATTCTAAGCCAGAAAAGACTTCTTGTGTCCATTAGACTCAGTTAACCAATTCAGGAAAATGGTTTGGCCGTAAGATTTGAGTAACTCATACGTCAAAACACCTTTAATCCTAATCAGTCATTCCAGAAACGTAGAATCTCAGGACTAGAAGGGCCCCTAGGAACCAGCTTATCCATTCTCTATATTTAAAGCATGAATGCCCTTTACCACACCCCAACAAGCCATTCTCCAGACTTCACATGAAGAACTCTTGTGCTAGGGGAGATACCTACTGTTGAATGAGGAAGACATCCAGAGATGGACAAAATCTTTGAGTGAAGGAGAGCTTTCCACATTACATTAGGAAAGACTTTCAGTGATGGGAAAGATCTTCCACATTGATAAAGACCTCTGGTGATAGAGAAGACCATGAGTGATTGGAAGAATAGTGAAAACCTCTAGTATCAAGGAAAATCCCTGTGATGCCGAGGACTTCCAGTTTTGGGGGCTTGTTCCTATTTTCCTCAATTGCCAAAAGATTTTCAGCAATAAGGGCCAGAACAAAGAGGGGTTTATGGTTATCCATATCCTCCATTTCTCACATACTCTGATTAATCGAGGTTTTTTGGTTATTAAAGCTCTCTTCTAAAGCATCAAATATTCCTTCTCAGAGGGACCTTTCCTGGTCATTTCTAATTTCATCAATATCTTTGTGACTGGCAGAGGTCTGAGGTTGGGGTGGGGGAAATTCTATTCATCTTCTTTTCCTGTCTGGGTAATTATTGACCTTCCTTCAAGTCCTGGCTTTGATGCTATTTAGCTTTGCCCTCCTCCCCCATGCTTTGCTGTCCAGTTTCTGGGGCTGGTTTATTGTTTGTTTGTTTGTTTTTTGAACCGGGCTGTTTCCTAACACTTTGACCACTTCTAGAGTCCGGTGTTGGGTCAGCCATCTTCATTATTATGGTTTTCAGTGTGGCCATTTTAATTCTCATCTCTCAGACAATGGGGCTTCTGAATGAATTCAATTAAAAGAAACTACCCCTTTCCTCCACTCACCAAAATGGTGGAATGGGCAGTGTGGTGAGCACATAAAACTTCCAGATTAGGAGTCAGGAAGCCCTGGGTTTAAAATCCAATGAAAATTTTTATCTTATTTTTTTGAATTCAATCATATTTTATTTTTCCCAATTACATTAAATTACATGGAATATTTTCATCATTCATTTTTGTAAGATTTTGAGTTCGAAATTTTTTACCTCCCTCCCTTCCCTCACCTCTCCTCAAGACAGCAAGTAATCTGATAGTTAAACATACACAATCCTTTTAAACATATTTCCACATTTGTCACATTGTGCAAGAAAAATCAGAATAAAAGGGAAAAACCATGAGAGAGAAAAACGGTGAAAATATTATGCTCTGATATGCATTCAGTCTCCATAGTTCTTTCTCTGGACATGAATGATATTTTCCAACCCCAGACTATTGGAATTGTCTTGGATCACTGCATTGCTAAGAAAAGCCAAGTCCATCACAGTTGATCATTGCATAATCTTGTGCCTGTGTACAATGTTCTCTTGGTTCTGCTCATTTCTCTTAGCATCCGTTCATATAAGTCTTTGAAACCCACTTCTAACACTTATTGTGTGAGTATGGGTATATCACTTAATTTTTCTGAGTGTCAGTTTCCTCATGGGTAAAATGAGGGCTAAGAATACCCATAAAAATACCTCACAGGACATTTCTAAAGTTCTTTGCAGACTTTAAGGTAGAAACATCTGCTATTGTTATTGCCATCTATATTCCAAATAGTTAGCTTGCTGTTTCAGCCAGTTGTGTGGCTTGGTGCATTTATTAATTTCCTGCTGTTGTAGGTACTGGGGATACAAACACAAAAAATGATTTAAACCCTGCCCTCATGGAACAATCAGGGAGACAATATCAACACAGAAAGGTACATACAAAGTATGTTGAGGCAATCTTGGGGACTGAGGTGAGGGAGGAGCTCTCTGGATAGAGGGATCTCACTGCCACCTGTGGGGACCACAAAGGACCTTCCACAAAAGTTGAGTTGTGAAGGAAATCAAAGATTGCAAGTTGGGGTTAGGTGTATTCTAGGTATGGAGGACAGCCAATGAATGGGACAGCAAGGGGATGGGCATGTTTAAGCAGCAAACAAGCCTCCAATAGTAATGAGCAAATGATCCGTTTGAGTAAAGCAGTCTGTAAGGTCAAGAATTGACCTTATTTTACGTATATAATAAATGTTTGTCGAATGAATAAATGAGGGACTTATTTAAGATAACAGTTGATTACCATTCGAAGCAGCTAGGTGATGCAGTGGATAGATCACCAGCCCTGAAGTCAGGAGGACCTGAGTTCAAATGTGACCTCAGACACTTAACACTTCCCAGTTGTGTGACCCTGGGCAAGTCACTGGCCAAGTCACCCCAACTGCCTTATTAGAAAAAAAAAGTTGATTACCATTCATAAGAGAAGAGTAAGGAGAGCCCTGGTTTAAGAGTGTATTAATTGCAACTATACATATATTCGATTTCTTAAGTATTCTAACATAATTATCATGTAGTAGATATCCTGCCATCTAGGGGAGGGGTGGGGAGTAGGGGGGAAAATTTGTAACAGAAAGCTTTGTAAGGATTAATGTTTAGGAATTACCCATACATATGTTTTGCAAATAAAAAGTATTAATAAAAAATAAAAAAATAAGAGTGTATTAATTGCTCTATCCTGCTGAATAAATCAGTGGCTAAGTGACTCTGCATGGGACAAAGATGTAGCAGATGCTATTTTTACCCATCAACCTTGTGTATTTGGCACACTCACGCAATGGACCTTGGAATCCATCTCATAGACTCCGGTTGAAAAGGTCAGAGGTGGAAGGGTCTTTAGAGCCCATCAAGACCAATCTCTCATATCAAGAAGGAAGAGCTTGAAATCTCCAGGGGGATGGGATTTATTCAAAGTCACACAATGTAGTAATCCAAATTCCTCCTAACCATGACTGTTATTCAGGTGGGGCCTTTATGAACCAGCCAAGAAGTTTAGAAGAGGGGTTAGGAATGAATCTAGCCCCCCCCCCCGGGGCCTGTTGGTCATTACGGCCTACAGGCTAAGAGGTGGTCCTTCTAAGACCACAGTTCCCCCTCCTGCTGTGGCAGTGAGATTGGCTGGTTTTGAATCAAGAGTATAGGACGGCTTATCTCTGTGGCTTTGGAACTGGCAGAGTAGGGGGCCAATCTAAAGTTTTCCTAGGGGAAGCCTCTTTCTTCAATTACCATTGGAGCTGGGGGGGATGGTACTTTTGATTAAAGGAACAGTTGGGTAGAGTCAGAAGACCTGAATCTGAATATTGATTCTCTGACTTAATTAAGCCTCAGTCTTTTTATCCATAAAAATGATCATAATACAGCTGATGCTGCCTATCTAGGGGTTGTAGTAAGCAAATGGATGGAAGAGTCTAGACATGCCCTTATGATCATTGCATATGATGGGGAAGGTGGGAGGTGCTATAGAGTAGGGAGCTAGCAAGATTATTAATCCAGAGCTGGAAGAGACCTTGAAGGTCTAGTCCTCTCATTTTACAGAGAAGGAAACTGAGGTGCAGAGAAATATATAGGATCCTAGATCCACAGGTAGAAGCAATTTCAAAGAACATCCCTGCAAACTCTTCATGTTACAGAGAGGGAAACTGAGACTCAGGGGGATTTATAAACTCACAGATTTAAAGTTGGAAAGGTCCACAGAAGGTTTACATCTAATGTAAACCAGTCATTTTTAGGTGAGGAAAGCAGCTGGGGCCCAAAAAGGCCCCAAAGGCACACAAGTTAGAAATTGTACAATAAATGGTTCAGTGGTTTGAACACAGGTTCTCTGGGACTAGATTTGGGATAGACTTGCTAAAGTTTTGTAGAATATCCTTAGCGCTGTCCTTCTCTATATTGTCGTAATTGAAAAATGGTTCTCTGTAGCTGATCCTGTATGAGGAGGAGTCATTCTAATGACTTCTAAGAACCCAGCCTTCAATAACTTTGCTTCTCTGAAATGGGGCAGAAGGGGAGGGAGGGAGAAAGCTTGGGAAAGAGGAAGAGTGGGTGGAGGAGGAGGGAAGAAGGAGAGGGGAGGGAGAGGGAACAGAATTTAGACAGAGCTTGTCTTCCCAAAGAGCAAGGTTTATCGAGAGGTTTGGACGAGTTCCAAAGAGCACAAAGGCTATGAATGAATATAGCGTACAGCTTGTAGAGAAAAGCCAGATGTGAAATATAATCAAATCTATTTGCAGCTGCTTTAACTCCTCTGAATGATTGACAGCCTTGCACGTACAGTTAAAACAAACAAAAAAATTCTAAGTTTAAAAATACCATTCCAAATTACTGAAGTCACGCTGCTGCCTACTTAAGGTACAGCTTACTGCTAAATTAAGAACTAGAGCTGGGTGTGTGTGAGAGAGAGAGAAAGTGATACAGAGACAGAGAGAGGCAGAGAGACAGAGATAAGAGATATATAGAGAAGGGGAGAGTCAGATATGGAGAAAGAGACAGAGATGGAGAATCAGACAGAGACACAGAGGCAGAGTGTGTGTGTGTGTGTGTGTGTGTGTGTGTGTGTGTGAGAGAGAGAGAGAGAGAGAGAGAGAGAGAGAGAGAGAGAGAGAGAGAG